>RJWH01000543.1:0-84271 GCA_004363575.1 Solenodon paradoxus
GGAGGGGAGGGGAGGGGGAGGGAGGGAAGAAAGATGAATGTCAGCAAGTCCTGGTGTTTCAGGAATTAAACCTGTGGCTGGGGAGCAATCCACATGAAGCTTCAAAACCCAGGTTTGACACCCCAGACCAGGGGAAACAACTGAAACCAACAACTAAATAAAGAGCTTGTGCTTCCTCCTTTCTCTTCCTGTCTGCAGCCTACCTGGCTGCCTTCCTCTTAAAAAAAAACAAAAACAAAAAAAAGCAAGGTACCTGCTCTCATGCAATTTTCCTCAAGTTAACAAATAATTAACATAAAATGATTTTTGACAGTGATAAATGCTAAGCCAGACAGATAAGTATTATATTGCAGTGAGATGAGCAATAGATACACTAAGTAATCAAGAATTACCTTTCTGACATTACAATTGATAAATCATTTAAAGGATAAGATCATGTGTGTTGTGTGTATGTATATATATGTATATATACACATATATTTATATATATATATGCATGTATTCATTTACCAGTTTACTAGGACTCAAAATTGTCTCCTTCCTCTTTTTATTAAATAAAAGTGGTCTGCTATTTTTATTAAGCACATGTAACTACCAACAAGAGTTTCTAGTTTACAGAAGATGACCACTATTATCATAAATTGGTATTTTTAACGAAAAGTCAAGAACACTATTTTTAATCAATCTGTTCAGTCTCACTCAATGTAAATAAAAATTTTCATTAGGTTCAACTTTTGTAAATACCAAAATAACAAACACAGCCCTGTCTTCCCTGACTCTCTTGATATTATCTACTATAACCCCATTTAATGCCCCATTTGTACGTGTTCTACTAAATTCTTTTCTTCTATGTTACATATTTTCAGACTGAACCATCTTTTTTCCTGTTTTCATCTAATTTTTCCTCTTGAATACGTAGTTATAGCATGTTTGGTTTAACTATTTATCAATAAACCAAAAAACCTATTAAACTTATCCTGTAAAATGTAAAGGGGGAAAAAGGTGACATGGAAGCTAACTAAAATGTTACAGTAAAAAAAGAAACAAACAAACAAAAAAATCACCAAAAAATCCCTCAAAAGTTAATATTTTAATTCTGAATTTTCTACGCACCATACAAAGGTAGCAAATCGTAATATTGCCTCCTGCCCCCAGAACTTCAAATTTTTTCTTGCCAAAGGTGAGGTCTAACTTGATAAAGCACAATTAGGAATCAATTAAACTATATGAGTATCTATGGTCACATATATAAACTTCAGTAAGTTTTAGTGATTAAGTCACATTAAGTTATAAGCACCCACTATTGATTTAACCTTCTTAAAACCATATTAAATTCTCTTCAACTTCAAGACCAAATAAAAATATTAATGTATTCAACAAATACTTATATAATAGTAATTAATTTAAGTACCAGGGACTAAAGTGAATTTAAAAAAGAAAAGAAAACGAACAATCTCAAAAGTCCACAAACAGTGATACATATCCTAGAAGAAGACCTAGTACTTAGTAGGTATTAAATAAAAAGTTGCTAAATGAATAAAAGGTATATAGAAAATACCTAATACAAAACCTGACTTTAATAAATGTTACTTTCCTGGTTGCTTTCTCCCTACTAGTATGTAACTCTTTGAAATAATCATTAATCAATAAAGAAGAATTGGGGTTAGTGCTGTTTTCTTCTTTATATTTTACTAACCCCTCCAAAACCGTCAAAAAAAAAGTTTAATGAATTTTAATTTTAATTACAATTAAATTAGTAAAAACCTACAATTTTGTGCCCTAGAAATAATCAAGACCAAAGAGTAATGGCTTTCACTAGATAAAAATTTTATAATCACAAATGTTTCTTCAAATCAATAGTGAATACTAATAAAAAACCTAAAACTTCAATTCTAGAATGTGTTCAATTTTGTTAATAGCTAAAAAGCAGAGTAAACACCACTACTCAAAAATCATTACTGAGTTAAACTACCACTGTTAGTCTAATATGCTTGCTTAACAAACAGTATTTACCTACAAAGTCTTTAATTTATAATAATTCAATAATTCAAGAAATGTTTGGTAATTATTCAAGGTAAGTATAATTACCTCCATTTTAGAAAAGAAGCGAAGATTCAAAACGGTTTCCTGTCAAGGTCATTTAGCTCTAAACCTTCAACATTCTTCACAATTAAATCATAAGTCTAACAACATACACAATCTAGAAAAGTAACATCCTCATGACAGAAAAAGAAGTGAAGCAAAACTGTGAAGGGAGGGGTAGTAATTGTACCAAATATGCATTCATTCACCAACATCTCAGGCATTAGTTAGATTAGTGCAACAGATGCACTTGATGGTCCACTGCTTTCAGTCAGTAAAAGCCATACACACCCCAAAGACCCAGGGTTACATTTTGGGATCGGGGAACAACCAAGATGAACAACTAAGTAAGAATAAATAAGGTGCAACCTGGCAGAGTAGTGGTTTGGCACAGTCTACATACATCCCAAGGTCCCGGGTTTGTATTCTGGGGCTGGCAGGAACAACCAAGATATACTAAATAAAATAAAATGCTTCTTTCTCCTCTCTTCCTGTCTGTCTGCCTCGGCTTGCCTTCATTCATTCCTGCTTAGACCTTTCCTTTAAAAAAATAAAATATAAATAAATAAATAAATAAATAAATAAATACAAATTCCTGCCTGCCTGTCTACTCACCTTCATTTCTGCCTTCACCTTTCCTAATCTGTTAAAAAAAGAGTATAACAAAATACTATCCCCCCAAATGATTGACAGATACAAAAGAATGTATATAATTCCTTTTGTTCAAATCTCTTTATAAAAAATAAATCTAAGCTACAGTGACAAAAAAGTACACCAGTTTTTGGGGCCATGAATGAAGACATCCTACAAGGGTAAACTCTGAGGGTGATAGGAATGTTTCTCTCTGGATCAAGGTGATGTTTACACAAATGTAGTTGCCAAATTGTAAAGGAATGCCTGTATTGTATGTATAATTCCTTGATAAAGTTAATTTAAAATAAGAAGAGTAATAGCTCCTATAGCAATCAGTATGAAAACGGGTCCTGCCCTGAGAGAGAACGAGATCTTAATAAGATATATGTATGTATTTTTTATCTTCCTAAAATAGTCAAGTAGCATGTAACGTGCTCTGAAATGATCAGTATAACAAAGGATAGAAATCAGTAGTAGTTGCAGCAATATTCACTTACTTGCCCTGTCTGAGTTAAAATCAAATGTGAACTTTCTATTATAAACAGATATAGAAAATGCGTGTATACACACACATATATAATTATACATTATATTCATCTATGTATGTAGGTTAATGTATCTAAAGAGAGAGTGAGTATTTCCGGCACATAATAGGAGTTAAATAAATATTTGCCAGACATATGAAAAGAGGAGTTATGCAGAATATCTAAGACAGTATCTAATACAGTTATCTATATTTACTTCATTTACTCTCGAGTACCAAACCACTTATTCTTTTCAAATACATCTATAGATATCAAACTGAAACCCTCCAGATAGCATAAGCTTAGGAAAACAGCAAATTATCTGATTTCTGCATTTAACATTATCTCAGCTATTTAGTGTTGATAGAGTAAATTAAATTAGCAAAACCCTTCAATTCTGTACATTGTTTATCCAATTATAACCATTTTATGCTCAATTTTGGTATAATGCCTTTATATGTTAACTTTATTCATATTTGTGTGAGTGTAATATCAAGAAGTATTTACTTTGTCTCCTCAGGAAATAAGAAATCTGGAATGATGCTTGCAGGAAACAAGGAACAGGATTATACGTCTTATTACTCTTAAGTATTATTGACAATAAAGACTGTGAACAGAAAACATGTAAAATACGAATATAAAATAGAAGATTCATTGGTTGGAAAAAAAACAGAAAAATGAAAATATTTCATTTATGTTTATACCTTCAAAATTTAGAACAATTTTGAACACAACCATACTCAATGCCATTGACAAGAAAATGAAAAAGGTAACTTGAAAAAGCTGTTGAGAACACAAATTGACAGACTTATGCGTAGAAAAAAAAAGCCATATTTCAAACATTAAAAGTTTTGAAAAATAACTTTCCATATATTCAACAAATACTTGTCAGGTTCTATATGAGGTTTCAGATGCATATGAGTGAATAAGACAGATCCCTACTCATAATCTAGCGGTGGTATGAAAGACAAAATTGTTAAGGCAATGACTAATTATGGGAGGAGGGGTCTACTTCAGAGAGGGTAGTGGGGGAAGATGCATCCTTTACATTACACTGTATAAATGCTATAAATCCATTGTCATTTACTCCTCCTAGCAGTGCTATTTTATAGGAGGACAATAAAGCTTAAAAAGTAATTTGGCTGACCGAGCAATTAAGTACTGAACTAACTCCACTACTTTATAATAATACTAATTCTACATATAATCAAACTGCAAACAAAAAGTTAGGTACAACAATGTTCAACATAGTGCTCTATAAAAATGAAGAAAAAAATTAAATGTACAATAACAAGTAATTGTTAAGTCAGATGTACTCTGGCCATTAAGAATCATATTTTAGTAACTACTGAATGATGCTTGAAAATGAATAGTATCTAATTTTTTTAAAAAAGTTTACAAACAAGTAAGTATAGTCCAATTTCTGTATTAAAAATATGGGAACAGCAGTTCACTAAATGTTTTTCCTTTTTGTTTTATACATTTCTGCATCTCCTAAACTTTCCACATCACATTGTATTATTTAAATAATTGGGGAGAAAAATGAGACCTCCTAAAACAGACACATAGAGGAAAAGACAAATGGCGTCTGGCCAGATTAACAATTTTATAGTTTGAACTGCAAATGATTTTTATTTTCTTCTTTCCATATTTTTATTTTCCACTTCAACAGTAATCATATGCTATCATTACTATTTTTTACCATAGGTTCCTTCTGCATATAAGCTCACATTTTATTTGCTGCATATAAAACTTAAAAACTCAATAAATAAAAAAGTATTACTTCCTGGATATACTGCAATTATATTTAAAGTCAAGAATCAAAACTACGAAATAGATAGTAAGGAAATCATTCCTATTACAAAAATTTTCCCTTTAAAAACATTTCAATATTTCAATCGTTAATCTGAGTATTAGAAATTAACGGAACTTAATTCTCTTCTGTGCCATTGGATTTATCAAATAAACTATTTTTTAGTGTTAAAACTGACAGTCTAATCTTGTAAAAGAAAAAATACATCTTTGCCACATCTTAAGATTTTTAGCATGTACAGTTGCCCAACGTTGGCAGATACAACTAAAAGTAAAAGCTACCTAACCTTTGAATTTAGGACGTAGACTATTAAGGAGAATACTCTCTTTCAGTTAATTCCAGCAAATTAGGCAAAAAGCATTTGCTACTGAACTTTTTGAAAGGTTTTGAGAACATATTTTTCTTAGAATAGTTTAACACAAGGACATGAATATTTGCTATCTGAGCATACTGCTGTGCCTGACAACCACTATTAGGAAAAAAGTTTGTTTTACATTATAAAAGTAAGTTTTATAAATATGTTTCAGATAGGAACGAGTTGTTTCGCTCCATTTTAAATTTGCTTTAGTTAATATATAACATGAACAACCTAGGAATTTAGGGTAACAAAACTGCAATTTGTTTTTAGAAGAAAAAAGTATTTTACTTGAGAGCAACATTTTTATAATATTACAATAATCATCAGACCTCAATAATGCATACTACCAGATTTTACAAGAATAAAGTAAAGGCAATATCTTTCCCTTCAAAGCACAATCATTTTCCAAATTCAATACTCTGTTATTTACTTTTCTTATTGTGCTATTGCATCTACTTGGTACAATTCTGCTTTCCTTATATGGTATTGTATTTTAATGCTTCAAAAGGGCAGTACCCAAGAGATCTTACAGATTTAAGGAAGGGGGAAAATAGTAAACATTATTCATATGCATTATGTACACAAAGAATATACAATAGTTTTCAAATTACAATAGTTTCAAATTGTCTAAATATAAACTGCAAATGAATTTCCTCTGTAGCAGAAAAAGTCATGCTGTTCATAAAAATGTCTGAGTAACAATGATCTACAAAAAGTAAACAAACATTGTTACCAGAAATGGGACTAACCCAAAAAATATCCATCTTTCATCCTTAATAAAGGAGGGATGAAGATAAGGTAGACTTCCTGCTTATACAGCTTTTATAACAGAATCATTTTCTCCACATATTCCAAACTCCCCATCCCATAAGCCCACTAAGCCAGATATTCAAATGAAAAGGGCAAACTATAGGATATTCAGCAGCAACACAGGGAAAATAAAAGAATGATGGAAACAAACAACTTAAGAAATTACTAGGCTATTTACAATCACTAATAATCAGGAATCATCACCATAACATTCTTTCACTTGTGTTATAGTTAAGCACTTTTGCTTTCATTATCTCAATTCTCATCAGCAACATTAGGAGGTACAAAAGACTTAAAAAGCTGAGGCTCTTTAATAGTAATTAATTTGCCAAGACACATAGCTAATAAATATGTGGAACTGAGACAAGAAGCCCAGACTAGAACCCATCTTCTGAATTAAAAATTGGATTCAGAAATCTTTCCAAAATAATAAATTCTCTCTCTGTTAAGGATGATTATATACTCAAAGATAAATAACTTTCTCAATTTTCAAAAAAAAATGATAGGTGATATAAGCAACTCCTTTTAACTTTCTCCAAAGTTCTGGAATATGTTCTCTGCATAAAGAAAAAGAAATGGGAACCAACACTGCTAAGAACAAAAGGCAATAACTCAAGGTGTTTTCCATGATTGTATTTAACCATCTAAATACACCTAAGAGAAGATATTCACTTTAAGCAAACCGAAATTAAGACACAGAGAATTGATATAAATAAATGGACATACTCAAGTTCTAAGTAGTAGACAAAAGCTTGTCTGTAACCAAAATCAACGTGCTTTCTATTAGATCTATCTCACACAGTAAAGAAATTATTAAATGCCTACTATGTGCTGGACAATGTGCTAAGTGCTTTATACAGAGCACTGTTGAAATGCAGTTACTTAAAATACTACACATAATAATCAAGTTTTATATAAACAAAATTCCTGATAAACCAAAAACATCTGCACTCTAAGAGTAAAACTGCATCCTTGTTTACATTTACAAATCTGATATAAGAGCACCACATTCATTCTTATTCCTTTAATCAACTGAAGTATTGTTATTTATCCACATTGTTACTTGAGGAAACATATGTACAGGATGTCAGTTATTTAAATGAGTAAGACTGGTGATTCCAATTCAGGCTAGCTAGTATCTGAAATTTTAATGTAAAATTCTGGCACAAGGAAACTCTCTGAATAGGAAGTAGTGATAATCAGCTACATCTCAATCAGCTACAATGACCTAAAGACAATGAGGCAACTTGGGCAGCTCTAAGTCATTGTGGTAGAATTAACTTTTGCTATGAAAAATGGTATGTAATGCACACTATTAAAGAAGTAATTTGATCAAATTGTATTCTTAGTGAATCAATTCTTTTTGTTTGAAAATGTTCATTTGGGCTCTTTTATTTTTGTATGTCAGAACTAAATGTTAATAACCTAGGTAAGTGGGAAAAACTTAATGTTATGAACAATACTTTGAATAACACACATAAACATACCATTACAAACGATAAACATCTATTAATACAGTATTAATTCATATGAATGATTGTTATTAAGTATTTTTGGTATTATTCTAATGTATTCAAGTAAGGTAAATATTACTTGTGTAAAAAAATGCTAAATAACAAAACTTTAACTTTGCCTGCCCTAAAACATAATCAACAAATTCCATACATTAATGTAAGACATTTAAATATTGGCATTGGTTTATAAGCATGAGTTCTCTGAAATATACAAACTAGTTTCTAAGTCATATGGTTCTTGATAAGTTTAAAAAAAAAAAATCCAGACAATAGGAATACAAAATACTCAATTTGAATAATGCAGACAAAATAATTTTTCAAAGTCTGCACAAACAGTATACAGTTACATGTTACATTACACAGAGTTTACTATATTAATTATAAAAGCCAGCTGTGGAACCTAAAATTTCCCTGTGAGGCATAATTCCCATTACTTGCAGTTAAAAAAAAAAAACCAAAAAAAAAAAAAAAAAAACGAAAAACTGGTCAATATTTCCTCATCAGGTAAAAAAGTCTCTTAACACCATGGCAAATTCATTCTTTCAGTCAACTTATTAGGTCCCAGAACCATCAAGAACTACAGAAGATTACTCTGTCATTCTCCAAATCTAGCATGTTCTCCCAGACTTTATGTATTTGCAATGCTGATTGCATATACTACTCCATCTAGTTAACTCTAATCACCCTTCAGAACCCAGTTCAAATATCACTTCCTGGAAACCATTCATTAATTCCTTCAAAAGAGTTGCTGTAATCTATGCCCTGCATGCAGTTGAATTACTTTGGCCCCTGTCTGTTCAGGGAGCCCAAAAGAAGCTGCCCCTTTTGCAGCCTTTGAAGATGCTCCTAGTTTATCAAAAGCAGAACAAAACTGATATTTATATTAATTATTATGACGGGATGGTTGGGAAATATGAAAAAAAAAAATGGTACTGTCCCATTTAAAATGGTACATATATAGTGATGAACCTAGTTATCGCTGGAACTGTGGAAGTGACTGGGCAATTTTGACAGTGGGATGGTTAAAGCAGCACATGTTTTAGGCAAGCCATTTAGAGGGTGCTTATCGGGGCATCAAATTTGGTTTTCACATAAGTTGCCAAAATTCCTTGTCCCGGCCATTTGTATGAAGTCCCACCTGACTATGCTTTACTACAATGCAACTGCTAATGGCATCTCACAGTACTTACTTGTTGCTGGCCTGGCTACTCTGCTCATGCTAGGGTTGCTCCTCTTCCTCTCCTCCCCTTAGTCTCCGGTGCATAAACACCCCCTTCCGTTTTTTGCCATCCCAAAGTCCTGGGTTGTTTTTTTTTGTCTCAAGGAAATATGGACAGTCTAAACATAGTAATATTGAACTGTACAAGGAATACTGACTAAATATGAAAATCATTACTAATTTCTATGAAAAATCTACTATCTGTAACTTTGCAGAGCTAAAAACTTATTAAAGGTTTTAGTTATTCTATGCAAACACAAAGAAAGCTTTAAGTTTGCACTGCTTTATAACTTTCCACTAATAAAAAGAGACACCCCCCTCATTTCACCTGCTTCAAAAACACAATCTCTTAATGAAAAATATCTCCTCTGTCACTTCCTATAAAATATATTACAAATTAGAGTTTGCTAGTGTTTTCTACATAAATAGGAGTAAACTTAAAATAGAAAAAAATAAAAACATTTTGTCTTTCAACTGCTGAAACTGTTATAGTGAATTATGCAGAAAACACAAAATAATTATTTATGAAATTTCCTGTCAACATCAAACATGCAAAATTTGACTCCATCTCTTTCTGCTTCAAAAACTACTCACCTAGATTTCTGCATGGCTTTCTTCTTTTTCAATTTCTGTTCAACTGCCACCTCTAGAGAAGTCTTCCCTCATCACTTTACTTAAAATAGTACCCTCCCTCCATCATTGATCCATTATTATAACTTTATCTCACTTCATTTTCTTCATTATAATCACAACTACCCGAAATAATGCTTGTTTTACTTGTCTATTTTGCCTTCTCCTCTAGTATGTTAAAGGGCAGAGAAACTTGTGTTTGCCATCATATATAACCAGCACCATCTTTATCAATGGTTAGAATAAAATAAATACTCAAATTACTGAAGGACTTAGTTGAAAACTCCAAGAATGGTTAACATTCAACCAGGAGATGCTAAAATTTAAACAATTTCTATCCAAATGTTATTTAAAAACAACTAAATTCTGTGAATTCTGCTTCTGCAGAAAGAAAAAAGCCTTGACTTTCTACAAACACAGAATTTTAAGCTGAATGTGACCAGAGATTATCAAACCACTCGTTTTCATATTATGATCTGAAACACCTTAAAAGCAGTCACTCACATAAAATTATAAAACCTAAACCCCAAAACACTATTTTGTGTATTACTAAATCAAGGCAAAGTACAAGGCATATCTGCTCAGTACATGATATCAAAAATTACTGTTCAATAAGTAAATTTGTAAAATGAGGCATCAGGATCTAATACTATTACTTATTCTCATTATAAAGTAACACTACAACTGAAAGCTTTGGTGTTTCCAGATGAACATGCTTATAATTTTTAAAAATATGAGCAGCTCCTAGGTACTACTAGAAAGGTAAGCTTGCTACAAAAATGTCTAACTTACTTCTTTCCAAACTTCTACATTAATGTGATTTTCCATATGATCAGATGAAAACAAAAATAAAAATTTACTTAACCTCTACATAATCTGGTAAGTCAGAATTTTCCCTATAGAGTAGCATTAGAATACATGAGAAAGATTTTGGACCCTGAACCCAGTCTAAGGATAAAATGGCCTTTATAGAATTAATCAAAATAGCTTAATTATTTTATCTTTATGTTAATGTTTGAAATTGAATTTCATTTAAAAAGTTAATATCAAAATGACAACCAAATAAAACTGGTAACGTACATGAAAATGCTTTATAACCTGTAAATAATTTTTAAAGTGTTAACTAATAAAGTGAAACAATCAGGCCCTCTTCACTGGCATGATAAACAGATACTTCACCAACCTAAGAATCTCTTCCATACACAAAAAATTAAATACAAAATTTGTATGAAGAATAAGCATTAAAATTTACAATGTAAAAATTAACAGACATATTCCTGCCAGATATAACACAAATCCAAATGCTCTACTGCCAAACACATTGTATTTACATAACTAGTCATTACATTTTGTCCAGATGCTGATATAAAATAAAGTTTTCATATAAATTAAAGAAAAATAATGGTATAACAGTTATGTTTGGAAAAAGCAAGACTACTCATGTTAAAATTGCCAGGACACATCATTTTCTCTTGCTTATTTAATCATTCTTCGGTAAAGTGAAAATTTACTAAGTGTGTATTCTCAATTACTTTTACTTTTCAAATGTCTTTTAAAAAAGACATTTCTCTTTTTTTTTAAAAAAAAAAAGGTACAGGGAAAAATGAAGGCAAGTAAGCAAGCAGGCAGGGAGAGGAGGAAGCATTTTTATTTTTCATTTTAGTTGTGTATCTTAGTTGTACTAATCTGCTCCGGGATGTAAACCCAGGTTCTTGGAATATATATGGACTGCAATCACATGGAAGCAGGGAACCTAACCACTACTCTACCAGGGCATGCCAAGGAAAGACATTTCAATTGAATAAAAGGATTGGTGTTCTAAGTACTAATTATTACCTTCATTATGCACCCTGGTGGAGTATAGTTTGGGTGCAATCCACATACATCTTAAGATCCCAGGTTCCTGTTCCAAGGCTAGGAGGCACAATTAGGATAAACAACTAAATAAAACAAATACAGTGCTTCTTCCTTCTCTTTCTTCCTGCCTGTCTGCCTGCCTCTGCTCTTTCATTCCTACCTGCACCTTTCCTGTAAATAAAAAAAAAAAAAAAAAAAAAATTACATTCTCCACATTTTCAGTAGTTTTTAAGTTATTAATAGGTCTCTCAAAAACATATACGCAAATGAGTCATAAGATTGCTAAAGTCAGGCACACCAGTGGAATAGTGGTTAAGTCGGCTTCCTCTGAAGGAGTACAGTCCGCAAACATCCCAAAGGACCTGGGTTGGCATCCTGGGGCTGGGATAAACAACCAAGATGAACAACTAAATAAAAATAAATAAAAATGTTTCTTCCTCCTCTTTCCTCCTGCCTGCCACTTTTCCTTTAAAAAATCTTTTCTTCTAAAGCCATAAATCGAATGTTATTAGCATCTCCACTAAATACAATTCTGAGTCATTTATGCTGTTTTGATTTCTACATCTCCAAATGTTTTTGACACAAAACTTCATTCACAGTTGTTACTGTGAATTTTAAATTGTTAATCAAGGCACGCCTGAAGAAGTGAAGGTCACATACCCCTGGGTTCAAGTCTCAGGTCCAAGGGGAAACAATCAGTGTGAGCTAAATAAAAATAAAGATGCTGCTTCCTCCTTTCTCTTCCTGTCTGCCTGTCTACTCACCTTCATTCCTTTGTGCACTTTTCCTCTAAAAACAAACAAAAATTGTTATTCAAATCCTTTCAGTCCAGATGCTTCTCAGAACTGTAATTTTCAGACTTGAAAAAGGTTTGCTACTGTATATATCAAATAGGATCTAATGCATTCCAGAGTGGACTAAGGCACATCTATAATCAAATACATTAATATTTCTGCATCAAAATGTTGGAAAATTAGTTAAGAAAGATAAAACTATGACTTGTCTACCAATTTCAAATGGAATTTACCACCACTTGCTAAGAAAAAAGAAAAGTCAAGTTTTCAGAGCTGTTAGACTATCAAATAAAGATACATTAAATAACCTCAACCAACTTTCATAAAGAGAACGTTTTCCAAACTAGGGAATTCCTACTTGCACTAAGCACTCAGCCATGCATTAGGAGTCAAACAAAAAAAAAAAAAAAGGAAAAAAATTATGTATGTGTATGTATATATATTTATATATAAATACTATTTTAATTTCAAAAAATCTGAATCTAACAGGAGCTCATGGTTAAACAACAGTAAACATACATGACCCTCTAAATACAAAGTATCTCCTTCAACCAGTGACCTTAGCAAAGCAAATTACAGCAAGAAATACAGACTTACACACGTGGGGAGAAAAACTATTTACTAACACTTAGCTTAGCCCTGTATTTACTGAACAAACATTTCTCTAAGAAGCTTGTTACTTAGTTTCCCATAGGTAATTAAGAAATGAAACCATTAGAAAGGATTCAAGAAAGCAAAGGAATATAAAATGCCTTTCTCCCAATCCCCCTTTTCAATCTGTTGTTTCTGATCTGTGGATAAGGAAATAGAGCACTCTGACAGCATTGATAAATGACAATCTGGCACCAGTTCGGTTTATTGATAACCTGCAAGTATAAAACACTACAGAAAGCACCAGTAATGTAAATATAAATAAGACAGCCCTACTTCTCAGGTGCTCACAGTCCAGTGGAGGCTATGATCAATGGTGGGAATGGAGAATAAATTATATAACAATGTGACACATTCAGTAACAGAAATTTGAAGAATACAGTAGTAGAGCCAAAGGATTTGGGGAGTCAGGAAAGGTTTCATTTAGAAAAAAGACATCAGAGTAGAGTTTTGAAGAATGTAAGTTTGTTAAGCAACAGGAAGTGATAGTGAAAACAACTCTCCAACACACACACGCGCATGAACTAGAGCAAAAAAATGCACATGAAAGCAGGGAAAGAAAAAGGAAACTTTCAGAGTATGTAGTAAATATATGTATGTATGTAGTAAAAGTTATCTAGCTTTATCTAAATGGACTTAGATCCCAAGTCTCAGCATACACAAAATACTAAAGTCAAAAAAGAAGAAAACTCTGGCTTTTTTCTTAGATCCTTTTGCATTCCATATTATATAAGCTATGAGTTCTTACCAAAACACTTTATTACTTCATAAAGCAGCAAGCCTCCAAGAGATTTGTATCTTTCAGAAAAACATAATAGGAACTTTTTTCCCAGGCTATCCCAAATAGTATAGACAGTAAATAAATGAACAAGGCAAAGCAGCATGACATGTCTTGTAAGAAAAGCTTTAAGAGTATAAAAAAGGATGTCAAACAAAAACTAGAACAGGAAAAAAAAAATTAAATTGAAGAAGGGTTCAATGAATAAGATCAAGCTAAAAAATATAAAATTTGAAAACCTTAAAGCCCTACTTTACATTCTACTTTTCAAAAACAGACTTTCTACAACAGATATCAATTTTAACACAGCTTTTTAAAATATAATATAGATGAAATATATTGCAAGTTATATAGTGAAATTCAATTCCTTTAAGTATCAGAGATAGAAACCAACCTCAGTAAGGAAGAACAATCACCTATATCATTACGAGAATGACTCCTAATTCCTTTATTCAATCACTACAATACGACCCAGATTAACTCTGTCTCTAAAACTGCCCTACCTGGTACATTGGTTTCTTCTGCTTCTTTGTATTACAAAAGCCACTAGGGGTCCAGGCAACAAAAAAAAATTCTATTTTGTAGTGTCTTTTTCTATTTGTATAAGGTGTCCTTCAAGCCCATACAAGCAGGCATATGGAAAGTTTGCTTTTAATATGAAACCTGAATAGAATGAACTTTCTACCATTAAAAACTGAAAGCAATACAAAAGAACTATTATTTAACAATTTTTAAAGAACAAAAAACAGTTAACTAAATTTTTACAAGCCTATTAATGTCCATTATTTCAAAATAAGTGCATTTTATTTTTTGTTATCAGAAAATCTTATGAAACAAAAACTGTAACTTCTCAATAGTTGTGAAAAATTCTGCAAGACTTTCAAACACATACTTTTAATAGTAATAACTACTGAACAAATAAAAATAAAAAACAACTGTCTTAGAACCACTGCTAATGAGATCTATTCATAAATCCAAAGTATTTAACTTTTGAACAAAGGAAATTGTCAGGTTATAACTGCAAAGTAGCTCTGAAAAATCAAAAAGTAAATTAAGCACCCAAAGTTATTAAATAAAAAACAGGTCACTAGTTCCTTTGAGAAGGAATATCACTGAATTATATTTTCCCTTCAAGGAAGTACTTCTCAAATGAAGGGAGTATAAATTACTCATTTAAGCACTTTGGCTTCATTTTTCCACTATCTAATTTTACTTTAAATGAAAGTTTATTATTTAAAAAATTTTTTTGTTAAGGCTTTCCTTATTGCTAATTAAAGATATAGGTAATGCTCATTCCCCAAGAGCATCAAGTTACAGATATCTCTACCCAGTACATACTATAAAAGGGCTCTGCCAACAAATGAGCTTACATTTATTTTTATTAATATATTAACTAGGATGCAAAAAAATAAAGAAATAGTTTCTCGGTTCTGTTTAAAATAGAAAGCATTCACAGAAATGAGTGTAACTAATACCCTTTAAAAAAAAGAGAGATACCTTTGTAAAATTAGAGAATCAAAGTGAAGAACTGGAGTTGTCTTTCTTACGAGTATTTTGCTTTTCCCTTTAAATTTATTACAAAAGAATTGATAACTACAGAGGATTTCAAACATACAACATTTACTGATAATCTTTGTCCATTAAGAAGTATGTCGATGAAGAGATATGAATATAAACATCCAACTATGTGGACATTAAACCATTTCAATCCACTGTGATTCTCAACTTTTAAATGTGGGATAAAGTTATCTTTCAAAATTGCAAGAGATGTGTTCACTGATGTTTGAGAAATAACTGTTGTTAAATATACCAAGCATTCTCAAACAACTTGACATAAACCTGATATGTAAACACAAACTCCAAATTCTATCCCAAAACGCCATCCTACCATTTTCACTTAATGGTATTTCAAAAGGCAAGTCAAAATTTGCATTTACGATTTGGAGCTCTGTATATTTCTAATACCAAGCCTAACAGGAAATGTGTTCAACTATGAACTTTAAAGTATGGCCTCCCTTGTGAATATTTTTTTCACTTCAGTACTTTCTACCATTTCACCAAGAATCTAAGGGTTGACATTAACGTACTTAAGAGAAACCTTCCAGAAGATTAAGAATTCTTTGATCAAGAGTTTTATGAAAATCAAACAAAACACTGTAGCATTCGGTTTTCTGGATGTTGAAAAGTGAAGGTATCTCCTACGAACCGAAGGAAACTGATGTTTAGTTTCCTTAAGAGAGTGCGGTACCTGTATGTGTGACTTTTGAGAGAGTAATACCGTACCCACAGGGCCTGGAATGCTCGCCAAGTTCTAAAACCTTGAAAGTGCTTTTATAAATGAAAACTACAACTCGCATTCGCTAAGGATCACAGTTCCCAAGAGTGGAGGCTTTCTCGCCAAGACCGACAACAGCCTCAAACTAAAGAACTAGGAGGACCTCTTTTAACTTCACTCGTTTCTTCCAGGGATCTTTCAAGTTAGAACCGAGACAGCAAAAGGTGAAGGCCCTGGCGGAAGTGGAACCTGGGCTAGCAACTTCAGACAGAATCTTCTGGGGTTCCTCCGCCGCCCCAGGACTATCCGGATTCAGTCTCTAACAAGACAGAAGCTTCATCGTTCGCGTGCAAGTAGCAAAGGAAGCATCACAGTTGCACTCTTGGGAACCATCTAAAGCCTTCGGTATCCCAGGGCCTGGAGGCGCCTGCGGCCCGTTAGCCCGTACAGTATACAGTATTTTCTCTTTCTTTCTTTCTTTCTCTCTCTCTCTCTCTCACACGAACACACACACACACACACGCACGCACACAAGTTGCAGGTGATGGGACTGTGTTAAGAGAATGTGAACAGTCAAAACCGCGGCAGCTGCTGTGAAGGCAGCAGAGCCGTCTAAAGCGAGCCGGAGCTCCCTGGCTATAGTAGATGCCGCCTTCTCTTCTTCCCCAGGAAGCAGCGCGGCGGTGGCTCCTCCGCGCTGGCGGGAGCCCGGGGGGAGCAGAATCTGGGGGAAGACCCAGCACCCGCCGAAAGGACCAGGCCTAGAATCCAGAGCTGCGGCTGCAGCGACCCGAGTACAGCGACGCTTTACGTCCCGTCCACCACCCTCTCTATACACACCCCCTCCCTCCCTCCACCGCCGCCACCCCCCCTCCCCGCCCGCTCCGCTCTCCCTCTCTCGATTGGAGCCGAGACAAAAGCAACGGGAAGCGGAGGGCCGGGACGCTGCCAGCAGACCCCGGGCGCGACCGGCCCGGCCCAGAGGCATTCCCCAGCCTTGCGGGGCCCCCGAATCTGCCGCCCCCGCCGCGCGCCCCGCTGCCAGACTTCCGAAAATTTGCCAAAAACTCACCGCATGAATTTTCTTGTCCCGCGGATCCAAGATGGCGACGTATCCACCGCGGAGGCTGCTGGGAGCAAGACCTTTACCCTCTGACCCCCGTCGTGACCTCCGTCGTTCCGGCTTCCCTCTAAGCGGCGGCGGCGGAAGGTGGGAGCGGCGATTGCGGACCGGACTGAGTTGGGGGTGGGTAGCCCGCTTCCCGCGCGTTCGAGAGTGGGTGGGGAGAAACGCCTTACTCCCTCACCGCCCTCTCCAGTGCCTCTGCCGCGTCCCGCATCCTCTCATCCCGAGGCCGGTATCTTCTCCGCTGCCGTTACTGCAAGCGGGACATCGGCGGCCGCTACGGTTTCCCTCTGGTCGGGGTGCTACGCTGTGTGGGCACAGGCCCTGGGTACGAGCGGGGCCGCGGGGTCCAGGGGCGAGGAATGGTGAGGTGGCATCGGTCCGCCCTCTCACGGGGACGCTGAGCTTGTTTGTGTTTTTTCGGACACCCGGCCCTCCCCACCGCCCCCGTCCACCTGAACGCCCCCCCCCCCGCCACCTCCTGAAGCCGCTGACTGCAGTCCCTTTTTCCTCCCTCAGCCCCCGCAACCTCCTGGGCTGGTGCACACACTTCCAGGGATTGGCATCGCGTCACCGTCACCTCCTGAGAAGTGAGTTCCCCTCTGCCGAAACCATTGGTATTTCCTACTCACTTTCTCCCCCTTTGTGAATTGTTATTAAACTTGGCGGAAGGGAGCTAACTGGGGAGCAGGTTTTTTGAGCTGCTGCTGGAGGAGCTTGGATTAGCCGAGTTAAGATTTATAGCACTTTCTCTAGCTTCGGCTTCCCATTCCCAGTTTAAGTGTGAATGACTGGATCGGCTATAAACGGTTTGACATTGCGGTGGCTTTCGTGGAAAACTTAAGGATTAAGCGAAGTCTCTGCTTTCCAGAAAAATAATTGTCACTCTAAGTGAAATTCAGTGTTTTCTTCGAAATAAAATCTTTTTACTCCTTTGTCTTATCGATCAATCTTCTTTTTTATGTTATTTCTCTGCATTGTTGGATCTCTGCCTCTGTGTTTTGGAATTGTCTAGTTTATCATAAAGTGCATATTGCGACTCCTTTCTATTTGAGTGTTAGAATGTATCAATGTAAAATGCATTTATTTGGAGTAAATAAAACTTATTCCTTTGTTTGTTTCTTTTATAAAATCACCCAAAAAACTCAATACAATCCAATTTAAAAAATTGCCATGGGAGGGCAAAGGGCATCTCAGTTACAAATAGCAATAAAAATAAGCATTTTGTAAAGTAAAAGGTGACGGTCATGATTTCTAATTGCAAGGTATTTTAACGTATTAGTAAGATAGTGTGTTAATTAATTTAAATTCGAGTGGTGTTGATAAAGCCAGCTGAAATGTTTTTCCTGGTTATATCCTGGTCATTTCATTAGAGTTCTGCTCCACTTTGTTTTTCACTTCAGGAAAACTCAGAGGAGCAACACTTCTTTTAGGCCTTTTCCTTCCCTTTTTCCTGCTCGTCTCTTCTTCCCACAGTTCCATCCTGCCTTTCAGCTTTGTAAGATACTATGTTAAAAAGACAGGATATTCTTATAAGTATATGTAATATACTTAGGTATATGGATACACATGTATATCTTGGTATATTAATCTGAGTAATATAATTTGAAAGTATAACTTAATATTTGGAATAGTAAGATGGAATGATACATATTGAAGGTTTATATATGTGGGTGTGTATGTGATATTTAGTAACATCAGGTATTACCATTCTCATCTATTGGTTTGGCTTGTATATATAGGACTTTGTTAAGGTCAAAAGTTGTAGGAAAGAGAGGCTACTATTTTTTAGAAGATGTGGACAATACCAAAAATCTTTCCTTTACAAAGATTTAAAAGGACAAGCATTTCAAATTCAACATGTACCGCAGTAGAACATTTGAATCCAAATTGTTCTCTCCTAGCCTTCCTGATTTCCGTAAGCACTGCCACCAGTATGCAGATCACTCATTTGCTCAGGCATAACCTGGGTATCTTCTGTGATTCTTTTCATCCGAGGTCCAGTTCATCAGTACCATCAGCTTATATGTGTGTGTGCACGTGTGTGTGTGTATAGACTGTTAGTTGTCCACTAATATGTCTCAATTTTTTGATGGTAATGGACAAATGACTGTCCAGAATAAAGACTATATTTTCTTGCTTCCTTGTAGTCATGTGGTAGTTCTGGGGATGGAATATAGGCAGATACGTCATGTAGCACCCTTCCAGAATGATCCTTAAAAGATAGTGGATACACCTTCAGTACTTTGCTTCTTTTCATCTTATCCTGCAACTTGGAATACAGATGATGGTCTGGAACTCTGAGTGCCAATTTGGGCCACATGCAAGTCCACCCATCCTAGGGAGCGCAAAACCTTCAACTGGAGGAAATGCAGATTCTTGAAACCTAGCACTATGCCAGCCTTATATTTAAGTTCAGATTTTGATGAGGAAAATCGAACATTCTATCTTTATAATAAAGTCATTATTTAAGATCTCTTGTTCTTAGTTGAACTTAATGTTATCTGATACTCTGTCTCAAGACCTTCCCACTCTTTTTTCCCCTCCCCTTCCTTTGTTTTGCTTTCTCCCTGTCTTTATATGACTAATGGTCATCCTTCAGATCTTAATTCAGATATCTCTGACAGGACTTCTCTGGCCATCAAACCTGAAGTACCTCTTTCATTCTCTCTAATTACATGACCCTTGATTTTCTTATAGCATTTATAATTTATCATCATCTTTATTTTTTTTTGTTTCTCTTTACCCTATTGAAAATGTAACTTCCATGAGAGCAGGCACTACTTTATTCCCCATACTAGCAAGTATTATTAGATAGGTACTGTCGAGTGAATGAGACAGTGAATAAATGAACCATTGAATGAATGAAATAGAACCTTGTGCAAGATTAGGTGGATTAAAAAAAAAAAAATTGTTAGCATGACCTGGTGGAGTATTAGTTAGGTCAGTTGCCTCCAAAAGAAGCATAGGCCACATACCCCTGTGTTCTAGTCCCTGGTCTGGAGGGGAACTACCAGTGTGAACAACTAAATGAAAAGTAGAGCATTGCTTTCTCCTCCTGCCTGCCTGCCTGCCTACTCACCTTCATTCCTGCCTGCATCTTCCATTTAAAAAAATTTTTTTAATGTTTTAAAATTTTTCATTCAACACATAATTGTAAAATCCAAGACTAGGAAAAAAATAGTGCTAACCTAATGGAATATGTCTAACTTCTAGTCCTAGATAATGACGATGTGTACACTTTTGTGAGAAATTTAAAAGGTTGTTAGAGGAGAAAACCTTACTTTGCAATACAGACTGACAAATCAGAAAGAGCACTGCAATATAATATCTAACACAAAAACACACACTAAATACTGGTCTGATTTATTAGTTAACTAACTGGATCTCAGATTCTACATCCAAAATATATTTAAGAATCTTAAGCTTTGGTAATACACAGCTTAACACTAAATCTAGCTTATTAGTTATATAGCATGTTACTTATTAGTTTGGTCTTCAGATGTTATCTTTAATGAATATTTCTTGATATTACTCTAAAGGCTTCAAAGAAATGGCCTATCTTGCTGAAAGCATAAATTGTACATTTCTAGAGTAGTTTGGCAATATGTATCAAAGATCTTGAGCATGTACATTTGTCCTTACAGTTCCTCTTGTAGAAATGTATCAAAAGAAAATAAGGATATGTATGCAATTTGGTTGCAAGCATGTTTAACACTTTTTATTAGGATATTGATCAAATAAATTACACTACATTCATACAGCACTACTCTTCATCCTTTAAAAATGACATGAAGGAAATTTTATCAACAAATTAAGTGAGAAGAAAAAGTTTTTAAATCCAGTTTTGTAGAAATTTGTAAGTCTCACAAAGATCTAACAATATGTGCAAGGTGGTGTTTCAACCTTGGAGAAATCACTTATTTTGTTACATAGCTTTTTAATTTTTATAGAATGATTTTTTATAATACTAATTAAAAGACTGCCTTGATCTTTAAAGGAACAAGTGAATAATTTTGGAAAGTAATAACCACATTTTTTGTCGTTGCAAGTCTTGAAAACTTTTCCCTACACCTCACATGTAATTACCAATTGTTGTACATTTTATCTTTGAAATATTTATGTTTTTTCCTTACCTCTCCATTCCTTCAGCCATTTCCTTAATCATCCCCTCATAATCTTCATCTGAGCTTGAGAAAGAAATTTTTTTTTTAAGCTGGTCTTCATTAAATTTTATGTCTCTCCATTTTTCCAAATTCCATCAGATTCCAAATTGCTGCACATCTTAGGAGCCTCTTCTGTATGAAATCTTTATAATGATGCCTCATCACCTACAGGATAGCAATGCAAACTATGAGCTATTAAGCCCCTCATGATGTAGCACCTTCCTACATTTGCAGCCTCGGGTTCTAGTTATTGTTATCTCCCAGTACTCCATCCTGCAGTTTTCTTCCCTCTGCCCGGGTGATCTCCCCAAAATATCTTAACCAATAGCTCTTAGTCTTCTATACTGGTTTTAAAAATATGTCCACAAATTCCTTGATATTCCATTCTTTAAGAGATGGAACTTAATTCACTTCCCAAGTATGAGTTGGACTTGGTAACGTTTTTCTCATAGATAAAATAAGGTGAAAGTGACTGTGACTAGCTCATAAAAGTCATTGGGACTTCTCATGCATACACTTTTGAATCACTGAGAGATTCTAGCTGCCATGTCATGAGGACGCTCTGTGTCAGGGAAATGAAATCTAAGAGCCAACATGGAACTGCAGCCTACCAACAATCACTTAAGTGAGCTTTGCAGTCTTAGAAGACGCCCTGAGCCAGAACCATCTCGGTAAGGCCCTCCTGAATCTGAGAGAGCAAATATTTGTTATTTTAAGTTGGTATGGCTTGGATTAATTTGTTATACAGTAATAGATAACTAATGCATCTTTCTTCTGGTTTTATCTTTTGTGTAATTTTTCAGAACTCAGTATTTTTCTTCATTTAATCTTCCAATAGAGTTAGGTTTCGCCATACTAGACAATGAGCTGTTAACACAAGGACTATATCTCATCTTTTCTCACTTATTTCTAGCACAGTATTGACAAATTAGCTCATAAAATTTTGCCACAAGATAATGAAAATTCTGTCAGTTATGTACAGCTTAAAGATAGAAACCATATATTTTTATCCCATCATTTTATGCTCCTAAGTACAGTATAGGAAAGCAGATAAACAGATACTCCAAAGAGACCTATGCAATGAATACATTATATCTAAGTAATTTATATTTCAACATGTGTTTTTAGCACCTCTATGCCTAGTATTATACTAAAGAGAGTAATAGTAGCATGATCAAAGAAAAATATAATTAGGAAATTATAATAGCAGTAACAGATGTACCAAATGCTTAGGACTCACTACATGTCAGGTAATGTTTTAAGAATTTTGCTTATATTAATTCATGAAATCCTTACATCTGTTTTATGTATTAGGAATTGCTAAAATCTGTGGTACAAACTAGATTACTAGATCACAAAAGGGAAGAGAGGACTCGTATGTCAGGGATAATTTCACTAAATGGTTGTTAAATTTCCATGTTGAATAACATGCTTTGAATAGCTGTCTATGAAAGAAATGGACATTTTCGTAAAGGTATTAACAAGAGCAAAGGCAAATCCTAGGACTACCTTACCAAAGTACTCCAGACTGGGTGGTTTAACCAACAAATTTATTTCCCTACAGTGTTGGAGTATAAAAGTCCAGCAAGGTTGGCTTCTCCCAAGAACTTCTCTCCTTGGCTTACAAATGTCTGTTTGATGTTTGCGTGGTGTTCAATCAGTATGCAAGTCTGTCTTCAGTTTTCCACTTTCTGTAAGGATGCCAGTCATACTGGATTAGAACATACCCATATGAGTTCCTTTGCTTTTAATTTCCTCTTTAGAATACCTATTTTCAAATATAGTCTTATTCTGAGGTGTTGAAGGGAGGGCCAGAGAACATAATTCAGGTTAATTTAGAAGCAGAAATGAGCATGAGTCAGTGACTACAACAAATCTAGCATAAGCAAAAGGGGGCTAGTAGGATCTATATTGAATAAGGTGGCAGGATTTGGGAGTGTTTCAAATGCCACATAGAAGAGTGATATGAATGACTTCAATAAGTCAACACTTATCAATCCATTCCCAAGGGTTTAGTCAACACAAAAAAAGATGGAGGGGGGATAACAATAAATACCGTAATTTGAAGTGCATGTTAAATCATATTCAATTTTATTACCTAGTATTGCTGCTCTCATCTTACAAGAAAATTACCTTAAATTATCTATTAGTCATCCTCAAAATAATGTGATATAAAATATAAGATTTTACCCATTCAAATTAATTTCAGACAATAAAAATAAGTTATTTTCCCACATTATGCAAAAGAATCAGCAAAATACTTTTTACTCAGCTTTATTTGTTGAATGTTTAAGCACATGGGTAAGCTATTTTCTTAATAAAAACATCAGTTTTCCTATCCTATGTATGAATTATAAGGTATCTTCCACTGAAGGTAAAATAACTCCCTCCAAAGTTACCAGATTCAAAGTATAATATGAAATCAGTTTAAATCTTAACATACCAACCAGTATACTTTTGCTGGCAATAAAAAATTAAATCTGCTTAAAAATGAAATATGGATTACTTGATAGCAATGATAGGAAATAAGTTTTGGAGTTTTTTTTCCTTCCCGCCCCAGGTCTCAAACCTGGATCCACAGCTCTCATAGCCCACGCCTTAAACTCCTAAACCACAAAAGAGACCTTAAGAGTAATTTTTATATATATAATAGGGCGATGAAAGAATTCTCTGTGCTTCTTAAATAGTAATGGTTTAATGATGGCCATTTGGATGCTGAATGTTAGCCTGTTTTTTAACTGATGAATTTAAAGTGAAAATACTTTTAGTATAAAAGAAAATGAAGGTTACAAAGAAAATGAGACAATAAATATTATAAAGTATATAGATCCCAAGAAAATCTTGGGTCTGAAAGGAGCAATCTAATAACCCTCTACTTCAGTGTGATCCCATACTATGAATAATTCTTGCTCTCAGGAACTGCTTTGACTTTTAACCTAGAAATTTTTCTTTTTACACTTTGTTTTTATTTAGTCCTTAAAACTGCCCATATTGCATGTTGTTCATGGAGAATATAGAACTGAGCAGGTTTTTTTTTTCCTACGAAACTATGGTATAAATTTACTTAGTTTTCTATCTGATTGATGATAAACCTTATAGTACTCAGTGTGTAAAACAAACTGCTTAAAGACTGAATGCATAGAACATGCTGCAAGGTTTAGGAAATAAAATAAGCATGTCAACTTACATCCAGACCAACACAGTACTAAAAATTGGCAGCCATTATAATACAGAAACATTTTTTTAAGCATTTTTAAAGAGATATAGTTCAGTCCTGAAAGGGTTAAATAGAAATCTTCATATAGTATTGTGTCTAACTTCACATTATAATACTTGAAAACATTTAAAAGTCTGACACCAAAAAATTACATTTGTCAGTACACATTGGAAACAGCAACTCCTGAAATCATAAGTAACTTTTTTTTTTTTAAGGATATAGACAAGAAGCATATAGACAATACGGCAGTAGGGGAGAAGAAGAGGAAGCATTTTTTATTCATTTTTATTTATTAGTTCATCTTGGGTATTCACCAGCCCCGGAATGCCAGCCTGGGTCCTTGGGATGTATGTGGACTGAACTCAGCAAGAGATAGCATACATGACTGCTACTTCACCAGAGTGCACCTTGGTTAATAATTGAAAAGGATTATATTTCAAAAAAGGAGCCCCCTGTTTATTATCTGAGTAAATGTAAGTAGTTCATTTACTTCTCAAAAACTGCACTGGAAATTTTATGTGAATACACTTGATACAAATTTCATTTAAACAATTACAGCACTTACAATCGCAGGCCTGCAATAAGGATGACAATTTCAGAAATGAATACATACGCCAGAATGACTTAACTTGCCAAAGTTTAAAAAAGTCAGCAACAGGTTAAGATAGGAGTGTTCAGCTCCTAAATCATTCAAAATGAAAGGGAATAAATCCTTTAGCTTAAAAAGCTGCTATTGAATTGCAGGCTCAGCTTTTATGTATATTTTAGAAATTGCGTAGAATCATAAGAGCATAAAATCTAAAAGAAAACAGAGAAAAAGAAAAAAGACAACTTTAACTGAAGCATTCATCATTCTAAAATGAGGGTCATGACGATAGTAAATTATCAGCATATTTAATAATTCTGTCATTTGGGGGAAGGGAGCATATTCCATGATAAATCTATTTCTTAAGATTACTTTTTAAGATCTTCCACACAGATTGTGTTTACTGTTTACTTTTTTTTTTTTTTTTAAAGAAAAGATGAAGGCAGAAATGAAAGTAAATAGGCAGGCAGGCAGAAAGAGAGAAGAGGAAGAACATGTTATTTTTCTTTTGTTGTTCACATTGGCTATCCCTACAGACCCAGGATGACAACCTGGGTCCTTGGGATTTACATGGACTGCTCTTCCAAAAGTGACTGACCTAACTGTTACTCTATCGGAGTACACCATACTATTTACTTTTAAATGCATTTTATAATATTTGTAAATGTTAAACTTCTTTTCATTGTTTTATGAAATCTCATTTTGATGACTACAGTGACAATTTATCAAGTATATTACCAAAATATTTTTATCTTCAACTTGTCACCTATACATATCATGATATTTGATGCTTTAAAATATCAAAACGACAATGAAAATAAAGCACAATGAAAGAATTTGGATAGTCCTTAGAGTTTATTGTATAAGTATTCCTCCTATAATTGTGGGTTTCAAAATCTTTGCACTTATTTGATAGCACTCTCCCTGAATGTTTCTAAGCTGAACTTTAAAGATGTTATCACTTTACCATACTTTTGTGGGCCACTATCACCTGTAAAACTAGATAGCATTTTAAAAGGAAAAACTAAATAAATGAAGTAACCAGTGGAAAGCATGTAAGATCGTTGGAAACTAGAAATTGGCTACCACAAACAAATCAGCACAAGAAAACCTCAAGCAACAGTAATTAGAAATAAAATAGATCAATTTGTCCTGATAATTATAGCTACCATTTAATTTTTCATCGTAAGCACCATAAATGTATGATTTCACTCAATATGCATAACATGAAATAGATGGTATTTTCATTTTTGTGGTTTATTTTTTCATTGAAGTAATTTTATTTTGCACATTAAAATAAAATCCTATGTATAGTTTCCGCACATGTGCAGTTTTCCCATTCCTCAGTTATATGTCATCATCTCTAAGTCTCAGTTTGTTACCTGAATATTGTACATGAAAATATTGCCGTGTCTCTCAGGGTTAAAATTTTTATGAGATGATTTATGTAAATGCTTAGTGTAATGTATAGAATGAAACAAACTACTCAAAAATAGTTGCTATGATGATAAGATTTTTTGTGTTAAATACCTCATGTAATCCAGGAAATTTAAATAAAGAAGTATAATTATTAATAGAGCATCTAAAAGGGGAAAATGACAGACTATCTAAATAGTCATTCAAAATTCAACAAAGCATAAATATGCTAACTGGCTGCTACATATATTGTCAAGTGAGCATAGAAAAGTTGAATGGCAAAACCAGCCAATTGATTACTTAAAAATTCAGGATCTGCCACGGAGGAGATATTTGATAGTGTTGCAGAAAAAGAATCATAAAATAATAATTTTACATAATAGGAAAAACCTTTTCTGTTAACCTCATCCCAAAACTCTTTTATTTTTTAACCTCTCTTTCTATAGTAATGGAGGAGAAAGCATGTATTTTAAATGAAGCAACAGAGGCATATCTGCACTTCTTTAAGCTGAAGAGCTTCCTTGAGTGTATATAGTTCCTTATGAAAAAAAAACTACCAAAAGGAAAAAAGAGGGAGAATCCAAACTGGATTCCTCACACTAGTTCCATGAGATATTGGTAAGTATTCTGAGAAAAAGTATCCCATTTTAAGTTAAACATAGGAAATGCTGATTAATCCAAGTAAAAGAAATTTCATTATTGTCACATTTGCCTGGATTTTTAATATGCTAATATATGTGTCCATAAGTGCCTTAGTTCTTTTTTATTAAAGACTTCATACCTCACGAAATCATAAACTATCTGCATTTTGGGCTCCTAAAAACAGGTTGAGAATTCTTTACCATCAATTTTGTTGTAAGTAATTAACATAAAATATGAATTGAATGTCACTGATGTTTTGAAAAGGACCAAGTAAGAGATATTTCTCTTCCCCACTTACAACTAAAGTTTGCCAGTACTTTAAGCAAGGACTGACATTTAATATTACAGCAATACTATAGGTACAGTTGGATTTTTTTTTTTAAAGTAAAGGTACAGGCAAAAATGAAGGTGAGCAGGCAGGCAGGCAGGAAGAGAGAGGAGGAAGCATCTTTTTTTTTTTCAATTGTTCACACTAGTTGTGTCCTTCTCAGCCTAGGATTCGAACCCAGGGATATGTGACTTGCTTCTTCAGAGGTAATTGACCCAACCACTGTTCTACCAGGGCGCTGCAGAGGAATATTTTTTTGTCAACGCATAATGAATGGAAATTTTCCATTGCCCTATAATTGTGAGTATGTCCCAAAGCTGAAAATAAAACTCACCAAATACTCGACTTTTTAAGTTAAAATAACTTTAAATAATTTCATGGTATTAACTGAGTAATGTCGCAGTCAGCCCCACCATCACTCTCAGCCTCTCAATAAAATGGGGCGGGGGGGGGAGTGGGGGGGGCGGCGGAGAGAGAAAAGGAAACCTTTTGGGGAAAGTAATGTTTAATGTTTGTACAAGAACTGTTCCCAATATGTAGTTAATGTGGTGGGTGCTCAAAGAATCACTTCTAAAGATTAAGATTACGAAGAAGGAGGGACATTTCTCTGCTGGGTGTTTTCTTAGTCATGGGACTTGGTGATGTCCTGTAGCTGATGCTTTCTTGGCTGTGCAATTTGCTGATTCCCTGGAGCTGAGGAGGGGAAAGAATTTGAATAATGAAAGGACAGAGGCCAGGAAAGCAGGGAAGAAACCTCCATCTCATTTAGTGTATTAAGAATGGCATTTCCCAAGAGTGGTATGAAGACCAGGGAAGGTAAATGGGGTTGGGCCGTTTTTGTCAGTAGGAAGGTAGCCAACAGAGGGAACTGCTGCATCAAGGAGAAAGAAAAAGGTCCAGTAAGCTGGAGCCAGATAACCACACCAGGAACCTAGGTAGTGGTAAACCTCTGCAGCCTCTCAAGGAATCCTCACCTGAGGTACAACTTTTGACATTCTCAGAGAATGGCTATCAGTCTCCAGTCACTGATGAATGCATCCTTACCCAGCCAACTCAAGAAGCAGTTCCCCATTTCTCTTTCAAGTAAGGAAGGATTTGCCTTTATCTCGCTCTTATCTCACCATTCCCTCTGCCAAAACCAAGGGCATGAAGCCTAGAGAAAAAGCAGGAGTCAGATTTTCCCCACCAACTTCAAGTCACTAGATCTTTGCCTACACTGGTGATAGGTTGGTAGAAGAAAGGAAGTAGATACTTGAATTGACCTAGAGATAAAGCTTTGAAGTTAACAAGATTGATATTTTTAACACTATATTGTGACTTCTGGTAATTTAAATTATTATAAAATATTATTATATATATTATAAGAATTATAAAATATATTTAAGATATTATTAAAGGAATCAGCACTCTGATAAGAGGAAGTCCTACCTGGTATAGTTGGAGATAGTAATTGAAAAATATAAGGATGTTTCCTCATACTTTCAGTGGTTTGAAATATTTTAATAGATCAGACAGAAATACTTAAAAACACTTACGCTTGTTGTGCCCCAGTGACTCAGGCAGTAAGTCACTGGCTCCAGTGTAGTCTGTGCAAAGCACAGGGCATTCATGACCCCGGGATCAGAAGGAACAACCCAGATGAACTACTAAGTAAATTAAAAATGCTTTATCCTCCCTCTTCTTGCCTGCCTGCCTACTTGCCTCATTCCTGCCTGCTTCCTTTCTCTAAAAACAAAAGAATTAAAAAAAAAGAAACTTACATTTAGATTATATAGTTTATTTCAAAATCTGCTTTTTATAATTATTCATTAATTTCTCCTGTGAACTTTATAACGTTCTGAAATTTAAAACATCCTTCTAAGTATTCTAGAGTTGTTTCCACAGTTGATATTTTTGAGGAAGATTTGTGTGCCCAAACAGAACACAAAAGTAAAAGTAAGCAACACACTTTGCAGAATGGTATTTTTAAAATTCAGTTCCCTTTTTCATTTGTCACCCATTACAAAGACAGGCAGTTATTCATTCAATCCTGATATCATCACCCTCAAGCATCAATGCCATTCAATCCTGATATTGTCATCCAGTCCAGATTTTAAACAGAAAAGTAAGATTAGAGGGCAAAAGAGTCTGAATTGCCTCTTTTAGCATTGGCCTTGCTTAAATTTTTAAGTTAAACATAATTTCACAGAGCAGTGTCTTCTAATTCAATAAAATTAATATAGTTTTATTAAGAAAAGAACAAAGAGTAAATCTGAAACTTGTATTTAATATGATACAAGACTTAGTCTTCCAGGTCAATATTGAATTTCATTGCTATGTGATGGAATAGCATACCATCTCACACAATATGTTATGAATCATGAACTATTTTTTATTTATCAGTAAGGGAATAATACAAATGATTGCTTAGCAACTTCAGATCTGGATACAGTTATATTAGTCTTATATGAACAACAACATGAGTGTCTGCAAGTTCCCAGTATATTCATACTGACAAATATTTATGTGCCAGACACTAATCTAAACACAGTGAAATAGAGCAGTAGGGAAGACAACCAAGGTCCTTGTTTTCCAGAGAAGATACACAATAAGCAAGTAAATATTCAACATAATATGGAAGGTTGAGAACTATAAAGGAAATGAAGCAAAATAAGGAATAGAAAGTGACCAGGATGAGACACTCATTTAGATTAGGTGGTGAGCAAAGACTTCTCTAAAGAGATATCATTTGAGCAAGAGCTCTTCAGGAAGTGAGGTTGTATAAAGTTCATTTGATATACATATGATTTGGGTGTCAAGCTGTGTCTGTTAAAGACAACATTTTTATATCATCAAAACTACAAGAAACAGTTAATTTGAACAAAAATAGCATATTTATGCTTATATAATTATATATTCATACAAATGGATCTTTGGTCACCTTTAATCTTATTTAATTATAATTTAGCTATTTGTCGAGTGATGATTGTGCTCCTCCCAACCACATCCGAGTTTGTTAGTACATTGACTTTTGGACAGCTCCTAGGGATGGGGGCTGGTTGCCAGGGGAACTAATATCTTTGTATGACTGGAACTTTCAACTCTACCCCCGACCCAACCTCCTGAGAGTAAAGAGTGCCTGGAGTTTGAATGATTCACCAATAACCAATGATTTAATCAATCGTGCATACTATAATTAAGCATTCATAAAATTCAAAAGGACTCGATTCAGAGCTCTTAGGTTGGTGAATGTGTAGAGCGGTTGGGATGACGGCACACCTGGAGAGACCATCTAAGTTTCATGCCCTTTGCCCATACCTTGCCCTATGCATCTTCCATCTGACCGTTCTTCAATTGTATATCCTTTTATAATAGGTATTAAGCTGTTTTCCTGAGTTCTGTGAGCCATTCTAGCAAATTAGTCAAACCTGAGGAAAGGGTGTAGGAGCCTCTGACTTATAACCAGTCAGAGGCACAGATAATAACCTGAACTAAAAATTGTCATATGGATGTGGACAGCCCTTTCAGACAGCCCTTGAGACCTTTACCTCTGAGATCTAATCCTATCTCCAGGTAGATTACTAGAAGTGAGTTAAATTGTAAGTCACTCAGTGTCTGCAGAGAATTGAAGACTTGCTTAGTGTAAGGGAAAAAGCTATACATTTGGTGACTAGAAGTGAAGTGTTAAGTTGAAGAGAAGGAAAGCAAGAGTTTTTTTCCTTTTACAAATAATATATATGCCGTATTTTAGATGAGTTGTGTATATACATATACCATATAATTCATATCATATATATGTCGTACTACAGTGTACAAAGCTATACAGTAGTATAGCTTCCAGCTGGACTCTCTGAGTTTGAAAGTGTTTCTGTAGCCTCCCTTAACTATGGCAGTTGGGATTCTATTACCTGAATAATTGTGCAGCCAAACTGACAGTTGACAGTTTTTAAATATAAAAAGTTGGTCATGAGGAACATCATGCTGAAGTAAGGTTTAGCTTCCAAATGTTTTTGTTTTAATTTGACACCAAAATGTTATTCCTTTCATATTAATACAGTCTGAAGATTCAAAAGATAAACAAATGAAAGGGCAGCTTTCTAATTTTGTCCCCTCTAATCTATACAAATGTTAAATATAGCAGCAGAATCATTCTAGCTATTAAAATGTGAGCATTGTATTTTAAAAGCTGTTATAAGAACCCTGATATCTGATATATTTAATATTTTAATAATTAAGGTTACATGTTTCCTGGTTCTGCCCCACTATACAGTTCCTCAGCTATTGGTGCTAAACTAGATCATTTGTCAATCATTTGTGTCCAAGATGTCCTTAGGAAAACAAGCTAACCTTTGAGACCTACCCCCTTACTTTAAGTCCTCATCCCTCATGAGTACTTCCTTCCCTGCAGAAATTCAGGAGGAGTTTGGAAATGGGGGATACAGATTCCAATTTTAGGTAAGTACTCACAGGTTACAAGTCTTGGAGAATAGAAATAGTGTAGAAAGTTGGAGAAGTAATCCTTCTCCTGATACACGGTAACATGAACTATGGGACATTGTGCTCTTTAAGTTTTTCCTGGTAAAGGACAACCTTGATCTCTTAGCTTTGGGCAGAGCTGAAGTTTCATATAAACTTCCAAGTTTACAGCTGTAGGTAGTGGGGAGATTGGGCAGTCCATATTGACTTCTATTTCCATTCCCAGAATTTTTTGCTGCCTTATTTTTTTGTATCTCTCCTTCCTTCTACCTGTACACATTTTCCTTGGAAATTTACTTATTCCACATAAGATATTCAAAATCAAGTGATCTCTGCTTTAAAGGGGGTATCAGGTAGTTAATCTGATAACACAACCAAGCGCAGAGCCCAATGCTCCTGCATAGGTTGCATATCCATGAAGTTTGTCTATAAGGTTATTTTTCAGTTTCGATAAAAGGATGAAATTTTAATAAGCAGTCTTAGATATTACTTTTATAAGTTAATGACATCAGTTTGAATTAGCTTCAATAGAAAATTCCTTTGGCCCCTTTAATATGGCCTCAATAAAAAATTATGTTTTAGTGAAGAAACCCTTGTATTATGTCAAATAACTGTTTCTTTGGCCTAATCATTAACAATTACTAGACAAATAATTAGAGGAAAAACATATTTCACATTTGTCAGACCAGCTCATGACTTTAGAACTTAAAAAGTACAGTAGTTGAGTTGCTTGTTTAGCTTACATATTCCTATATAATGTGGAAAATGGAATTTTGCCAAGAACCTTTCAGCCTAATCTATTACAACAAATTTAATAATCCTTTCCTTTAAAACTTTACAACAGTTAGGAAAGCCAAACTAATTTTCTTCTTTTTTTTTTTTTTTTTTCACCTTCTGGTTTGGATTTCAGGTTGGTTACTTGATTAGTGATGAAATCGATAAACAAGCTTTATAATTCTCACTGTGACAGTGCTTTGTAAAAAGAAATATATGACTATAAAAATACAGAACTCAAATTTTAACCCTGCTAAGTCACTCTCTTTGATTTTACAACTTACTCTTGACCTTGAGAAGTTAGATCAGTGGATAAAATCTTTTCTCACACTACTCCAGCAATCTCTTCTGAGGAAATACCTCAGTTAGCGAAGGAGACCAAAATTCCTGCAAGAGAGGGGGGTGGGTGGGGGAGAGGAGGGGAGGGGAGGAGAGGAGACGAGATGAGAGAGAGAGAGAGAAGAGATGAGGGAGAGGGAGGGAGGGAGGGAGGAAAATATGTAAGTAAAATAAATTTTGGTATATTAGATATAGTGAAGTCGTAGGGAGAAAGAAATCAGAGAAAGAATATAAGGAATCTAGGGTAGTTAGGGACTGATTTCTCTGAAAAGGTGAGTAAATGGAAACCTAGAGGAAGAAAGAATATGAACTATTTAGTATCTGGGGGAAGAACATTCCTGGCAAGAGGGAAATGCTAATGTAAAGTTATATTAAAAGTTCAGCCAGAAGATCAGTAAAACTGGAAAGGAGTAAGCAAGTGGTAGAGCAAGGTAAGAGAGAATGAGGTAAGAGTGGCAAGAGTCCTATTGAAAGGCACAGAGTTTCAGTCACATAGGTCACTGGAAGTTATTTTGGTAGCTTTGACTTTTACTGTAAGTGAGATAACAGGCCATTGGAGTATTTGGAACAGAGATCTGACATGATCTGTTTTGTGTCAGAAGCAGATCTGACTGCACCGGGGTAAGAAACAGAAGCAGGAAGCCCAGTTAGGGTGCAATAGCAAAAGTCTTGGTGCAAGGAGATGATGACTGGAACCAGAGCAATAGCAAAGGAAGTGACACAAAATATTCAGATTCTGAATATAGAATTGAGAGCTCATAAATCTACTCAATGTGTCAGGGATTGAAATACTTGTGTTATTTATTTATATGGCAAAATTTTTCATTTCCTTAAATATCTTCCTATGTATATTAGCTGCATAGTATAATGCCGCTATAGTGTAATTTAGCTGTCGTACAGACAAAACAATTTAACCATTTCTCTATTTTTGACCACCTAAGCACCTTCTAGTTTTTCTCTATTATAACTACCACTAAGATAAACATCCTGGTTGCTATATCTTTGTAAACACAATTACTACTAGGAAACTCTGCCTCTGGATTTTAGGAATGACTGCTGAGTTTGAACTAAAAAGGCGGCAGCTAGAAAAAGTAGATCTAATACTACAAACTGGCAACTTCTATTGATATTTTTGAGCTATAACCATAGAAGGTAATCTACATTGGATATATATTAAGAGAGTTTAAAGGGCATCTAGAATATCTGAATATGAACTATATAATTTCTGTTCAGAATTGAATAAACATTCATATTTTTTTCTATTTCTGACAGAGTTGGTTATTACTAGGAACAGATGACCAGTCAGAAGAACTGTCACCATTTTAACATTCTACATGTACTGTGGCCATGCTGGATTTCTGGCACCTGAGTTTTCACATCCATCTGTTTATAGGGCACTATGCCTATTCCAGAAGTTTATGCCCGTTTCAGAAAGTTGTGTGTAAATCAAGCTAGGCAATGTATAATTTTTGAGAATATAAATCATCTATTATTTCATCTCTTTGAATTATGTTTTTTGAAAAACCCCAGCCACTTACTGATTTGAGATAACTTTTAATTAAACATGCTTAGAAAGTAAATATAAGCAAAAGTTTAAATTTACTCAGTAATAGAATAGTAGGTTCTTCATCATAAAAAGTTGAAATTTAGGAAAAGTAGTATAACAAATCCTTGAAAAGAGGTTTGAATGTACTAAGTGAGGGAAAGAAACTAACTGGTAACTGCTATGTGCAGGGTGCTTTCATATTGTTAGTTTATATAAATCTCATAATAATTCTGTAAAATAGGTATATTATCCTTATTTTGCAGATAAACTAAAAAAAAAAATAACTTAGCTAGGATTACCATAGGAAATGACCAAGAAAATTTTAAACCCAGTCTGATTCCTAAGTGCATGTTCTTGTTAGTTATACCACACTGCTTAAATCCAAACATTAAGGCAAATTGACAGATCCATGATACTGATTGTAAGTGACTTTTAGAAGTTTGGATTTAAAAATATCACTGACCAAACAATTGCTTTACTATTAAAACTCTGCTAAACATTGCAAGGTAAGTATGAGGATGTAAATTGGCTCTAAATATCAGAAGAGCAATGATAAATAGCAATTATTTTTACTCTAAGAGAATACCTATTAAGACAAAATAAGAGGAAAAAAATCTGATGAACTTTTTTCTTATATGTTGATCAGTGATAATCAAATTAAAGAAAAAGCAATTTGATTTCTCTAAACATAACTATATAAAACAAATGAGAATGATTGAACTAGGGTGTAAGTGGGAGGCAGAGATCATTGCTCCCTACCCAGTCCTCTCCCTCTTCCCTTTGTAACTTCTGAAGAAATACTTATGAATCCCAGGACTCAGACATCAACCTAAAGTCTTTGTTGTAGCTGGAACATGCAGTTGACTGCCTTACTTTTTCAATATTCAACTGACTTATTTTGGTTATCTGCTGATCCCAATGAAAATGTGATTTTAAAGTCATGAGGAAGTTCCTGAGACAATAATTAAAAACTTTTTATTTTATAATCAGTTATCTGTCCTTGTATCTCTCACTCAAAGTCAATTGATTTATTTGTCCATCAAATGTTTTCAAATCTCAGCTGAATGCCAGTCAGTATTCTGATTCCTACTTTCTGGAAGCTTATATTCTAGTTAGGAGAGGTAGATAATAAAGAAGTGAAAAAATCAGCATGTGATATAAGGAAAATATATGTTTTTAATAAAAAATGGTTATGGTCTACTTTTGTCTTGTTTGTGAGAGTTACTTGTATTGAGTAGAATGTGTTCCCCAAAAGTTCATGTCTACCTACGATCTCAGAGTGTGACCTTATTAGAAAAAGGATCTTTGCAGATATAATTAGTTAAGAGGCGGTCATATTAGATTAGGGTGGCCCTATTCTAATGACTGGTATCTTTATGAAAAGAAAAGATGGAGACACAGAGACACAGTGGGGAAAGCCATATGAAAAAGGCAGCTATTGGTATAATAATCTGCAAACCGAAGAAGAGCAAGTATTCCCAGTAACTCCCAGAGACTAGAAAAGGCAAGGAAGGAGTCTTCTGTAGAGACCTGGGGAGAGCAGGGACCTGCTAATGCCTTGATTTTGGATTTCTAGCCTCCAGAACTGTGAGAGAATAAACTTCTGTTGTTTTACATTCAGTTTGTGTAAACAGAGTCATAAATGATGGAATGACCCCGCTAAAATTAAAAAAAAAAAAAATCCTACCGGTGTTATTCCATCTCAGTGATAAATAGTCTCGTTTGATTTACTAGTTCTAAACCAAATTCATTATTTCCCCTCTTAATCCAAATGCCATTTCTTTTTTCATAGAGCCTAAGGAACTTGGACAGGAGTCACACAGAGTCTGTTCAATCTCGATTGGTTTGGCTTCAAGAACCTAAATTTACCAGATTTTACTGGCACTGTTTTGCAAGCTTCAGTCACCACTTTGAGTCTGTCCATGGGCCAACCCAAGGTTGGTCTTTTGTGCTACATCCTTGAATCCGAACACATAATTTTTTAACTAATACACTAATTATGTACCTTTAAAATTTCTAAAGTATAAATGTTATTTCTGTGACTACAATTGAAATACTATAGAAGAAATCTTGGATGAATACAAAAGAAAGGTTAATATGATATAGAAAATAAACTTTGAAGTTTTCAAAAATTTTGTGTCTATTTCCTGTTCTGCAACTTGCTAGTCTATTACCTCTATCACTTGACAGAATTGGTGTAAAGATCAAATTTGAAACAAACTCATGTATATTAAAGTGCTTAATAGACCCTCATATGATACTATGATATTGGTATATATATATATATATATATATATATGTATGTATACATATATATGCGTACACATATATAACTTTACAAGCACATTTACATGTAACAACTAATACAAAAATGAATATATGCAAAATTGAATATTCTGACCATCTGATATGATAGGAAGTCTTAGTGAAATTATTTTTGAAGAAGTTTTATTTTAATAACATGGACTGCAATCTCTTGGTTCAAGTTTGTCAGTTGTCTAAACTAATTGATTTGGGAAGACATAATAGCAGTTTGCTTTCCCATTTCCTTTGATCTTGTTTATACATTTTAGCTCCTCTCAGTTTTAGATTTTTATGGAAGGCAATTTAATTTTTCACTTTTAACTCTTTCCTTAGCATTTGTTGTATGTCACGTATGAGTGTGTCTAGGGATTTTCCTGTAATAAGAAGTCTCTAAGTACTACATAAATATGTTGAGAATTTATTAGAAAAATGTGAAAGACTTTTTCACTGATAAGATCTTATTAGTTATAATCAATGAAAAAGATTTTTGAGTGGGTTGGGTATGATGAGATGGGTAGTAATACTATGTTCCACTTTATTTCAGAGCGCCACCTACTGTTAAAGTAAGTCCATTAATGTTTGACAAACAAGAATTTTGTAGGGTGATTAGATCAATTTGTTTTCTATAAAGCCATACTAGTTATTAAAATAATTATAGAAGATGGTGATTTGATTTATTAGTGGAAATTATTCAATTACTAAAGATATTTTCTCAGATTTTTTTGAGAATTTATTTAAATTTCTGAACTCTAATCAGAAAAAAACATATTAGGGGTTCATTGTGTTATATAATCAGTAAAATTTAAGTTGTGTTGCACTGCATTAGACACTGAGTTTGTAATTATGAGAGAAGCAGATATGATTTCCCTGCTCAAGGAACTTAGAGGTAAGACTAAAAAGATGACAGAATGCTAGAAAGATTACAATAATAAACAAATAAGAGAGAATACTGATTGGCCAAGGGGAAATTTGGATGGAACTTTCAGGAAAGACATTTTTGATAAGACCGTCAATCATTTGTTCATTGCTATGTTCCCAGTGCTGAGAACAATGCTTAGAATATAGTCAATGCTCAGAATATTGCTGAATGAAAGGATGATCGCTCTGGATGGTAATCTTGAATAGAGGCATTGGACAGAGCTGAAGCATCATCTGCTTTTCTTTCTGATCTAGTTAGATGTACATGGCTCAGGCTGCCTTAATGATTAAAAATATGTGGTTGGGAAGAGAATACAGAAAAACTACTGGTAATGTATACAAGCATAATATTTTTTGCTTTGATTGGGCCCACTGTAAAATCTAATTCAGGTTCAAAGACTGATGAGAACGATGACTCAGTTCAAGGCTTTCACTTTAATCTACCATTAAACTACCAAACTAGCAGTGTTAGGGATCTACACACCAAATATGGATACAAATGAGTAGGTGAAGTTCCCTAATGCTTTCCTGGTACTTAAAAAATGCTCAAGAAATTGAGGTAGCCCGTGAGGAATCAAATGAAAGAGGCTCAGAACTGTAGCTCTTCATAACACTAGGCTAGCTGAATAGACATACTTAAGGATCTAGTTTACTCCCATATACAAATTTACTGTTGCATTTGTATCTTGTTGCATCATCTTGTTCCACTAGTTTGTTGACCTACCAAGCCTTTTGTGAAATGAAATCTAATTGGAGAGTTAAGGGTAAGATGCAAGAATAATTAAGTACTAGCTTAAAATTAAAAGAAGAATTTAATGAGTAAGAAGGGAAACATCTTTTTATGATCAGTCAACTCTTGTGAAACTGGCTCTCATTGACAGCCTTTCACTTTGTATTCAATAGACCTGCCTATCATAATTTTTATCATAGACCTTCCACACATAAACATATAAATAATACACCTAAAAATACAATCTAAGTTTTGATAAACCCCCCTCTTCAATAAGGCAAGCCTGAATTTTGATGAGGCATAGATTGTTCAACTAAAAAACTATTTCCTAGCCTACAGTTCTGCTAGGAGTGTCATATAAGTTCTTGCCAATGATATTTAAGAGGAAGTATTATATGGTATTTCTAGAAAATCCTAACGGAGAAGTATGTACCCGTTCTTTCCCTTCTTCTATCTTGCTACTTGGTATATAATTGTGATGATTAATGCTCCAAAATTCATATTGGACCAAATGGACAAGGGTTATTCCTAAGGCAAAACAGAGCAGAAAACTGGATCTTGGTATGCTTCTCTCTTTAATTCTCATACATGAGAGAGAAGCATCAATCTTGTTTATGACACTGATCTTCGGAGTTTTTATTACTCTCTTATGAACTTTATCCTAACCAACTTAGTGAGCAATGCAAATTCTGCTGACGTTTTCCTAACAGCATTTCACAGCACACAGCAAAGTTAATATTTTCATTATACAAGTTTAGTCTGTTCTCACATCTGTTCCCAGATCCAAATTTCCTTTAGACACCCTCTCCACAACTATCTGTAAAGTTGTTTCATCTTTTGAATTCTACTCTGATGTCTCTGATCTTGACCCTTGGGTGGACATTTTACTTGTTTCACTCCTTCTTCAAGTATTCTTTTCCTTGTAAAGGGGGACAACACTTTGCTGAGCTTTTTTGCTCAGTGAATGTTTTGAATATTGTGCCACCTGCCACAAGATGACTGTAACAGCAGCATCAATAACATCCAACGTGATTAGTGCTTACTGTGAGCAATCGTTTAATTCCCATAACAAACCTTTCAAATATTATCCTGTATTACAGTGAGGATAAGTAGTCTGCCTGTGGCAGAAAAGGGGAGCTGACTACCCCAAACTGAGACTCCTCCTTCCCTAGAATGGAGCTTTCACTAGGAATTCACCTCCCATCACATTCATATTGTCATATCATTTCTAATGTATTGATCCTTTATCATTATTAAGTATCCCTTTTTGTGCCTCGTCATACTGCTTTACTGAAATCTATTTTATCTAAAGTCTATTAACAACTGCTTTCTTGTGCTTACTGTTTACATGGGTATATATTTCCAATATCTTTTATTTTAAATCAATTGTTTTTGTGTTTAAAGTGTATTTTATGTAGACATCATATAGTTGGTACTTTTTTGTTTTGTTTTTACCACTGTTGTAATCTGTCTTCTCATTGTGCTGTTTAGATTGTTTGCTCTGATATAGCTTCAAATATGGCTGTACTTTTATCTGCCATTTTGCTGTTTTCTGTTTATCTCATGATTTTTTTTGTTCTCGTTCCTCATTTCCTTCATTCTTTTGTGTCAATTGAATATTTTTGGTATTATATATTAATTCATCTGTTCACTTTCTAACTTCTTTCTTTAATTAATAGTTTCTCTTAAGTTTAAAAATATATATAACATTCCAATCTATCTAGGGCTACACTGAATTACTTCAGATAAAATATAGATAACTTACAATGGTTTAATACCATTTGCCTCTTATTTTTTGGGCTATTGTTGTCACATATATACTATATATTTGCTAAAAAAATCAATACAGTGTTATACTTTTTGCTTTAATTAGTCATGCATATTAAATAAGGTAAGAAAAATATATAGAAATTATATTTTACACTTACTGTTTACCATTTACACGCATTTACTGATCTATTTAAGTATGATTTCACTATATAATCAAGAATTTTGGAAATTTGTATATTTAACCAATAATTATAGGACTGTTTATGGTAATAATTAGAGTTGGGAGTATTTTTTTATAATCATGATTTTCTCACTATTTCTTATGACTAAAACTTAAAAAAATTTAAATGTCCAATAATAGGAAGATTGCATAAACTATGTTACACATAGGATACATTAGTAAATTTATTTTTAGAATAATGGTTATCTGAGATATAATTATTTTAATTGATATATAATATTGTTGTAGCATTTAGAAGGGAAAAACTAAAAAGAGAGACTAATATTGGTTCTCTAGATAGTGTTTTATTTGTTTTATTACTGCCTTTTGCTTTTTTATATTTTACTGTATTTTTAAAATTTGTGTAACAAATATGTTCCTTTATATCAAAAGAAAAGTGTAATGAGAAAGAATTCAAGATTAGGGAGGTCATGTAATATAAACACTGATCAGAATCTTTAATCAGAATATTATAATAAGTAATTTTTGTGAACATACCAATTTGAATTCAGGACAACTTTTGACAAATTTGGAACATATAATGTTAGAAGGCAAATTGCAGCATGAGATATATAAATTTACATATTACTCTGCATATTAAAACCTGTTCTATTGGTAGGTTTTTCTTTTCTGATGTGATTCAAAAATTACCAAAGGACCATATATATCTCAAGGAATCTCCTTTACTGACTTCCTAGTTCTTAAAATTTCTGTAGTACAACTTTTGTTTAAAGTTCTTTAGTCATTCTTCCTATGACATCTAATTTATTTTATCTAGGAGGTCATCATATCTATTGACAGAACTATTACTTAGCATATCAGACTCCAATTAGATCACTACTTGGCAGTTTAAGTAAAGATCTATATAGGTGGAATTCTATGGCAAGATATTCTGGAAAGGATAGTGGCAAGGTGAGGATAGTAAATTATCTTTGTTAGGAGTATAAGGTGGCTAGAGGGAAAGAAAGAAGAATACTAAAGGATGCAAGAATCATCTAAAATATATTCAATTGTTGAACTAGTATTCAGGAGCTATTAAACTTATCCTATAAAGGGGGCATTTGTCAGTGACCATTTATTCTAATGGTTTCTCGCTGCTTGCTTCTTCATGAGATAGACAAGTCCTTTCCCAAGTGTATATATTTTTTACCTAGGCAAGATATGTTTTTCATTTTGTCCTTCGCACCTTCTAATTCCATAGTTGCCTCAATAGTTGAAGAAAGTAATACTTAATAAAGAAACATGGTGAGTGAACCATACCCAGGGTAAAAATACATACTAGTTAATCAGGATATTCTGGACACTGTACCTCTTCTCCTATGGCTGTGTCACATTCTGACAAGTCTTTAAGATGGAATTTAAAACCAGAGAAGAGAGAAGACAGAGGTGTGTGATGCTTTGTGCTAGATGAACATTCAAAGGTGTAAGTCAAGTTGTATTGACAACCTCTCTTCAGTCTTCCCATAGGACCAGTCCAAAGGAAAAAAGTCTTAAAAATACATATACAAAGTTAGAGATTCAGAATATATTGAGCTATAATAAATCCAAATTTAAAGACTTCATTATACAGATAAAAAAACTTCAAATCTTGATAACTTGTTTGACTTATCCAATATTATATCTAATTAATAACAGAGCCAGGAGTAAGACCTAGATTTTTAAAAAATATTGTATATTTCCCATAATATCAAGTTGTACCAAGTCTACATATTAGACATGTATCTTCAAAGCCCATACAAACACCAAACACAGAAAGGCAAAAAGCCAGAAGCAAGATCATGCAAGTCTTACATCAAAAGGAGAAAATGTGCAAACATTAAGTGTAATAGAATCTTGAGTTGTGTTTCCTTTTATAAAAAGTGTACTATGTTAACTTTACTAAATAATTTTATTCTCCTAAAAATTGCTAAACTAAAGAAGGAAATACAGCTTGCTGCTACTTGTTTGGATTCTGAGACATTTTTGATGGGAAGTAAGTTATCATTTGAAATCTGGCTTCAACTATGGCAATATTTTTTTTGCCATAGACAAAGAATATGAATGAGCCTATTTTGTCAAGATGCCTGTCTGAGTTGCATAGGAGTCAGAATAAGGTCATGTTTATTCAGTTGGATATGTTATTCCTTATCTAGACTCTAAGAAGGCAAAGAGCGTGATAATGAAGTCCATTGGTGATCTAAATTGGGAGACATTGTCATTGTGAATAAGAACAGAGAAGTAAAAGAAAGTAAATACAAATTTAGATTTATTTGCTAGAGAAAATATAGTGAGACTTCACTTCAAAAGCAACCTAACAGCTTGGATTGGAAAAGCGTTCCAGGATTCTGTCATTAGGAAAATCATAGAAAATGATAATGACTAAAAAGAAAGTGAGTATTATTAGTTTGCAAAATGATACAAGATTAAATATGGAAGAACAAAGAAAAATTCACTCTTCCATCTCAAAACATATGAATAAAATGATTGCTGTTTATTATATTTTAAACAATAACACTTTTGATGTAGAAATGAAGAGAGTATCAAAATAACCAAGAAATGAATTACATATAAAAGGGGATGTGGACTCCTCTCCTGGGGAGTGGCTATTGGTTTCTTTAAGCTTGTGGTAACTGTTGCAGGGAAAGTTTGGTATGATGATCTGTGTAATTTTGATGAGAAGACAGAATTTATGCTATAAATTAGTGAATAAATGCATGGAAGGCATTTGTGAAATGTATGGAGAACATCTGAAAAGAGTGAATCCCAAAAACCCTCATCATATATGTTATCAGTCAGTTCTTCAACTTTATAGATGATATGGCAGACCCAAGGTGCCATGTTTACTGAGTTGATACCCAGATAGACCAGCTTTCTAAACAAAGACTGGAAAAAGAGAGAAGATCCACATGCTCCTTCTTTGTCAGGGCAAGCATAGCAAACTGGGAAATAGTTGAGCTGGAAACATTAGGGGTTGGATGTAGACTTGGAACACCTGTATGTACAGTGCATTTTAGGAAAGTTTTGTATTATGGTAATCCTATTTCCATTGGTACACTCTAGACAGAATTGAATGTGTTTGATAAAATATGAGAAACCTGCTCAGTTTCCGACCCTCAGTCCTCTTTCCTATTCCCTCCTTTTTTCTTAAACACTTTTGTTATGTTTTAGATGGAGGTTGTTCTTTGGCAGTTATGTTGGTTCTAGTCTTTGAAACTGTTCAGATCCACTTTACAGTATTCACTGTACTAACCCTTCTTCAAGTTGGAATTGGGGGTTGGTGGCACTGTCTGGTTAGTCCTCAAAAGGTAAATTCCTACTGAAAAACAAGTACACGTTTTTTAGTCAATAATGGGGAGAGACTATATAGAATATAAGGGTAATAGGATGTGATAATAACCTCAGACTCCCATTTAAATTAAAGACAGAGTAAGAACAGAGAGAAAGAATAGGAAATTGATGTTTTTGTCCTCATTTATTATGCTTTTCTCTCTGATGCTTCATAGAAAAAAAAAACAGATTTTTTTCTTAATAAATCTTTGCCAATTTCTAATTCTAGAAAAGACCATCCAGGAGTGTTATAAACCATGGCTAGGTGGTCAAACTGAGTCTCCTTCTATAATCCTGTGAGCATTCTTGATGTCTCAGGAAACCAGAGCTAGTACTGTTCATTCTTTATCATCCTCTCCTATTTGGGGGATTAGTAGGGCTAGAATTCTCTCCAAGTGTCCTTATCATAGCATACAGCAGCCTATTCCCCACTATGTAAGTAATGCCATGAAGATATTTGGCACATGTATTTGCTATGTAATGAGATTCATTCCGAAATTACATGCCATTGGACCAGAGATGGATCCTCTTTGCACAACTGAATGGAGTAAGTGAAGTGCTCCTTTCAGCAGATACCTCTGTTTCATGGTAGAAGTAATCCACTAAATACTACAACAGATGTTTGAATTAAAGATTGACTTAGCCACCCACCCACAAATTAAAGAATTCAAATACATGATTTCTCATTAAACTGCAGTGATGTAGGGATTTGTTTTTCAAAAATATAATCATATTTCTAATCATGATTAAAAAAAGGGAATAGAATTTTAAGGAGAAAAGACACTTTAGCATGCTTTTTAGTAAGTATCCATCTAGCCTCCAGTGTTAACAGGATGTTAGACTTACAGTGAAGTAGTTAATAATTTACCAGTCAGGATTCCTGGGAACTGAAAAGATCATGTCCAGGAGAAGAGTTAGGAATGACCTGGATACCAGATTTTCCCTTTCCATATTCTGATAGTCTGGCTGTTTAAAAACCTCATATATAACATAGCCATCTGGAATGCTCTGCTCTTTCCCAACCAGCACATATGCTGCTTGTGATCATTTTCTTAGACCAGCAGGCTTTTTTGATAGAGGGCACTGTGTCAGCACTAATTTACCTCACTATATCCCTTCATGAACCAATCCAGGGAGTCCTAAACTAAACCGTCTTTCCTTTGCCTACTACTTTGCCTAGTCTGTGTATCTGGACCATATAGCCTTAAAAAGAAATTCAACAAAAAAAGCCACAGCTCTTCAGATTTAGGGAACAACAATATCATGTGTGCTGCCAGAGCAGTAAAAGGGTCTCTAATGTCTGTGAAGGCAAAGTGATCATTATAAAGAATTTATTGATTATGAGATAAAAATCATCATTGAATGAATGAATTTTATGTTCAAAGAATTTCTAAGTGCTTTCTGAGTGAGGAAAATCTGTTTCTCATTCAACTATTATTTATGAGATTTATTTATGTATACTTACCACGTGGGCCAGGTAAGTATTTATTTCATCTCACTTTTACTAAATGCTAAATATTGTGCTAATTTTAAGGATACAAAGACAGTAACTAAAACATAATAACCATTTGCAGGAGACTCAAAGTCTAGTTGGGGAGAGAGAGTAATATAAGTGATAGTTATATTCAGTAACAATGTGGTAAATATGGTGAAGGACAAGCATGGAGGGCATAAACTGTTACAAGGGCAGGGGTGCTGGCGACCCCATAGGTCCTTTGGGTCCTCGTGGTAAAAATAAGCCAGAAGCCAGACAGAATCATACAAAAAAAGCTTTTACTGGGAGCTTATGTGAGGGAGTCAGCAAAAGGGATACTTGCTTCATTGGGGGAGAGGGCAGAAGGGAATGTCCATGCTTGGGCAGAGATAGCCAAGGGATAGAGTTCAAAGCTATTCTGTCCAAGTGGCCACAGGGGGCTTTCTGCTCAGTCAGTGGTTGGTAGTGACCATGACCATCAGGAGTTATACTTATTTTCCAAGACTTTGTTCCTAAAATGCCTGGAAAAAAACTGGATACAGGTTACTCATTACCTGCCCCCCACACTACCTTTACTTGGGCTGGCAAAGTAGAGATTTAAATAGAAAAGGGTTTAAGAGGGAGGTGCCCAGGTTAAGGTATGGGGTTGTGAAAGACAAGATACCAGGTTTGAGCTGCAGGCATCTGCAGATCCTCCTAGGTTGAAGGCTGGGAAATCCCTGATGTTTCTTTAATGATACATTGGTGGTTGGAAAGAACTCACTGAAGACAGCCTGCAGTTAGTTTTGTTATTCTTGCAGTGGCACATATTTCACCCAACTTGTTTTCTCTTGGGAGCTTACTTTATTTTCTTAACTAAATTAGGGAATGGGAACTGGTGGTTACAAAATTCTATTGGAGACAGTAAAGTAAAGTGGTAAGAATAGAGACACTATTAGTAAGGTGATTGATAATTCCCTAAAACCCGTGGTTCTTAAAAAGGAGGAAGGATCTTCCTTCTCCTATGTCTTATTCTACCCATCTCAGAAGCACATAAAAGAAGGTAGTCAAGGTTTTCTGCCAGAAGAAAATTTTGAAGCAAGTCTTGAAGAAGGAAGAAGTTTGAACTAGGGCTGGAGGCTAAGTAACAACACATCAGAGGCACAAGAGAATAGAGTAGGATGAGTAGAGGAGTAGGTGGAGAGGAATGATGACTAAAATGTCAGGAATAGTCCAGATCATGCAAGGTCTCATGTGACAGCAGCTTTCCTAGAGACATTTGATGAAATATTTTATTTCTAGCATAAGAATTCTGAGAGAAAGTATTTGAAAACCTTCGGGTCAAGAAGACTTCTTTATAGTTTCTTAGAAACTTAGATTTGTTAGTATGTATTGTTATTCTACAAAACAAGGATATTCTATATAGTTTCTGACCATGAAGCGCTATACACGGTCATCTTTTGGTATTAGTGTTCTGAAATGCGAGATCTTTGGGGAAGCATTAAAATTTTTTAATTGATTGATGATATGAAAAGGTTTGCATTTTACAACACTCTGGTAGAATTTCAGAACTCTCTAGCAGTAGCTTAGGACACAAATTATAGTAAAAAGACCAGGTAGAAGACTGTTGAAACCAAGAGAGCAAAAATGAGGTCTTATGCTTGAATGGTAGAAGAAAGATAAGGATTAAAAGAATGTTTTAGGGCATGCCCTGGTCGAGAATCAGATTAAGTGAGCCATATTCATCCCAAGGGCCTGGGGTTGAGTTATGAGCCTGTGGGAAACAACCAAGATGAACAACTAAATGAAATGAATAAAGTGCATATTCCTTCTCTCTTCCTGCCCCTCTGTCTATTTGCTTTCATTCCTGCCTACACTTTTCCTTTAAAAACATGTTTTAAGAGATTAGAGTGACAGAACTATTAAGCTAATTGAAGAGAATTTGAGGGATAGGAGAGATTCAAAATTTATAACAGCCAGTTAGGTAGACGAGGTACCAAAAATTAAGAAATTATAAGAGGAGGAGTAAGTTTAGGGAAGATGCCATGAATTTAGTTTGGGACAATTTGATATTGAGAAAATCTGTTATACCTAGTGAAGATTTTAGATATGTGTATAAAACTTTTGTTAACTACCCAGATTTGGTAGTCAGCAGCATACAGGTATAGCTAAAATTATGATATTAAAAATCACCCACAAAGAGCAAGTAGAATTACAAGAAGATACGTTATGGATAGAAACCAGGGGAATTTCAACAAATATGGTTACATACATAGCAACTTTAATGTTCATCTTAGTCCTATTTAAACAAATATTTATTCAACAATATAGATAGAAATTGAGTGCCTAAGTACATAATTTTAGGAATCCTGAGGGTGATAAGATTTGTCTTTTCCATATTTGAGATTTGTTGATTTTCCACATTAATGAAAAACTCATTACATTCGTGAGAATTTTTTATTTTCTTAAAGAGATTAATATAAAGTAATTGATAAACATTTGCCTATTCAAAATTATTGTGTATTAAATATATAAATATATGCATAATGAGCAAAGCTCATTAATAACACTGGAATCTTGCAAATCATCCTGAAAGTACTGATCTGCTGATAACTTGCTCCAGAATTAGAGAACAAGCAATGGAATTTTTTAAAAAATCAGTGAGAAAGCTTTTTATTCTCAGGAATGTAGTCTTCTCTCACTGGATTTGGGAGTCTTTTTCAGTCTTTCATAGTTGAGCAGGGTTTTTATTTCCCATAAAGATTTAAGATCAAAATACATTCTAAAAGGTTTTTGTTTTGTATTCTTGGTTTAGGCTGCATTGACCCAAAGCTCAACCACTTAATTCAGAGAAACCTCCTGAAAGCTGAGTAGCAGGATACCTGGATAATAGCTTTATGATATGCTTACCGTAGAATTCTAAGGTGAAAAGAAAAGGTAAAAAATGGGATATGACTACATATGACCATTGACCTGCCATCATATTTTCATCTAAATCAATATGCAGCAAAGATATCAAAGAAACATTAAAAAGTCAGATTCAATGAAGTATTCACAAAGGACTCACAACATATGCAAAAAAATATATTAAGAATCTACTATGTACAATACATGGCAAAATTCTGGGAGTGATATGGGGAGAATAATTAGATATATAGAAAAATAATTAGATATATAGATGGCATAATTTTTCTCTGAAAGGAACTTCCAGTTCAGTCTGGTAAGGAAGAAATATTTGTGCAGGGTAGACATGGAACATATGAAAAATCTGACAGTTAAAAGAAGGCTAGTGGTGTTGAATCTTAGACTTGATTCAAAATAAGGTGTTCTAAGTGGTCTAAACTAAGTAAAATATAGGACATAAAATATAAGATATGCAGGTATATTTGAAATTTAAATACACAACAATTTTTTATTATAAGTATACCCCATAGTCATGTCATACTGACACTCAAATTTTACTTTTTTAAACCTGAAACTTAAATTTAATAGAGCACCCTATATTTTATTCGATAAGTGTGGTGACTCTATTTTAGGCAAGAAGGAACAGATTTGGATGAGTTTGTCATTTTTATAAAATTTATACTGAAGGCAGACCCCTCTGTGCACCAGATGGGGAGGCTGAAAATCCAACAGAAAACCTGCAGTCTTACTAACTAAAGAGCTAGAAGACAGAATTTATGTAAACCACAAACACTAGAAATTGAGGGATGAAATTCCGGAAAGATACGTTTCAGAAAGGGAGAATATCAATTTCTATGTATAAATTCTTACCAAGTTTCTAGCTGACCACTACATTACACCTGTATGGGGCAGATTTATGCAAGCCAACTAAAACTAAGAGAATAATACTGAGATTGAAACTGTTCTCTTTTGCAGGAGAGTTTGTAGATTGAGTCCAGCCAAGTTAAGTATCTTTAATGGACAAAATATTCAAAACTTTTTAGAAAAATATAATAGAATCCAGAACCTTTACAGCAAATCATTCACAACACAATTACTTGATGAGGAAACATGAACAATTTTAAAGAGAAAATACAATTAAAAAGAAAATTATCAGCATTTAACTTCCAGGAAAACACAGATATTGGACATAGCAGACAAGGATTTTAAAGGAGCTATTTTAACTTTGCTCCAAGATATAAAGAAAATTATGTTAATAACCAATGAATTTTAGCCATCTACTTATATCAGTAGACAGATCTACTAGACAGAGTAATTAAGGAAACAATTACTTTAAATGACAATTTGACCAAAATAGACTTACTAAATTTTTATAGAACATTTTACCCAAAACGACCAGAATTTGCATTCTTTTCAAGTACACATAGAGAGTTATCAAGGATAGAGCATGTCTTTGAGAGACAAACAAGTCTCAATAAATATATTAAAACTGAAACCATACCAAGTATCTTCTCCAATGACAATATTATAAAACTAGAAATCAACCACAAAATGAAAAGTGGAAAAATCCCAAACCCCAAACATTTGGAGACTAAATAACAAGCTTCTGAAGAAAATCAGAGTAGTAATAAATAAAATTTTAAAAAGATAATACAGAAAATTAATGAAACCTAGATTTTGTTCTTGACTGACAAATCTCTAGCTAGGAAGAAAAAGAGAAGGGGAAGAAGAATTTCCTATAAATAGAATCATACATGAAAGACGAAAATTTACAAAAGATAACCACAGAAATACAAAAGATTATAAAAGACTAAACAGCTGCATGTAAAATTTAATAGTCTAGATGAAATGGATAGCTTTTTAAAACTACCCACTATACAAAGACTAAATCAGGAAGAAGCAGTTCAATCACAAGTAGGAAATTGAAACAATAAAAATGTCATCAACAACGAAAGTCCAGGACTAGATGACTTTAGATTTTTTATGAAACATTAAAAAAAGAACTAACATCTGTTCTTCTCAACCTCTTCCAAAAATGTGAAGACGAAGGAATGCTCCTAAATATTTTATGTGGCTGACATTACATAGATAGAAAAACTGAAAAAGGACATTACAGGAAACTAAATCTATAGCCTAATATCTTTGATGAACTTACATGCAAGAATTCTCATTGAAATGCTAGCAAACTGGATTCATCAAGACATTAAAAGGATCATACACTATGACCAAGTGGGATTACTTCCAGGGAAAAAAGGATGGTTCAACATATGCAAATCAATTAATGCAATACATTGTATCAACGAAAGGAAGCACAAAATCATATTGTATAATAGATTTGACAAGAACCCACTTATGATCAAAATTCTCAATAAAATGGAGATAGAATGAACATACCTCAATGTAATAAGGTCATATATCATAAACTCACAGCTAATATTACACTAAATGATGAAAAACTGAAAGCTTTAAGATCAGAATGAGAAAGACTGTCCACTCCTATTTAATTTAGCATAAGCAGTATTAGCCAAAGCAATTAGATAGCAAAGAGAAATAAAAGAATCCAGAGGATTGACTTCCGGATGGTGACTCAATAAGATGCACTTTTGGGTCGCTCCCCACAGACACTGAAAAAAAAAAAAAAAACAACTCCCAAATCACCTATTTTCCTGAGACAAACACCAAGAAATGACTGGCACTTCAGCTGGAGACAGAACAGCTGATGACTAATGGTGGGTGAGGGCACCCAGCGCAGTTCTCGGCTAAGCCACAGATTTGGATTTGGGACAGAGTTCGGGAGTCTCTGGATGCCCTGTGCGTGGGAGGCTGGGGATTTCAGGACCAGCTGCTGAGGCAGCAGAAAGGTGGGCCCAGTGGGACTGAGATGCGGAGCCATGGAAGGCTGACTTGGAGCGGGGTGAAGGGAGAGCCAAGGCAACAGCAACTGAGTTGGAGCCCATGCAGTGAAATTAAACTGGGTGCAACCATAACCAGAAATCAGCCAAAGACATTCCAAGCTCAAACCCCTTCCACAATCATTTCATGCCAGAGCATGGGATTCAATGAGCAGAAATCCCACCCACCACATATCCACCCATTGGAAATTCCGCCCATCGAATGCCCCACCCTCTGGGGCACTGGGAAACTGCAGCCTGATTGCCAATCCTGGGCAAGTCAAACCTATGTAATGCCAGGGAAACCAAACTCAAATATAAACAGAATGCCAAATAGAGCAAAGGCACAGAGAAATATATGTGAAATTATGGATCTAATAAAAAACACGGGAGAATCTGAATACAGCAGATCTATGTAAATTACCTGAAGAGGAATTTAGGATAACAATGATTAACATACTCATGGGAATCCAGAAATCAGTAGAGGCAGTAAACAAGACTGTCAGGAAGCAAAAAGAAGAATTAAAACAAAACATCAAACGGGTAAGAGATGATGACTGAATTAAAGAACTCAATAGAGGTACTCAAGAATAGGATAGATGAAGCTTCCAATAGAATCAGAATGAAGAAGAAATTAAATAAGGATAGGAATCCAGAATGGAGAAGAAATTAAATTATCACTACTCACAGATTGCATGATATTATACCTAGAAAATTCTGTGACTCCACTAAATCTTTATTTGAAATAGTGAGTACAATAAAGTGGCTAGCTACAAAATCAATACACAAAAATCTATTGCATATATAAATGTGTTAGAAAAAGAAATTATACTTGCCTCAAAAATAATTAAATGCCTTGGAATAAATTCAGTAAAGGAGGTGAAAGACCTATACAGTGAAAACTGTAAGACACTGCTAAAATAAGTAGAAGACACAAAAAAATGGAAAGAAATTCCATGTTCATGGGCAGAGAATATTAAAATGGTCTTTTTGCCTTAAGCGATATACATACTCAAAGTAGTCCCTATTAAAATTCCAATGTCATTTTTAAAGAAAGTAGAATGAATTATACTAAAATGTATATGGAACTACAAAGGACTCTGAGTGGAAAAAAATGGAGGTGTCATATTATCTGATTTCAAACTAAACTCTGAAGTGACAACAATTAAAATAATATGGTACTAGAATAAAAATAGATACACTAGACCAATGGAATATAATTGAAAATCTGGAAATAACCCACACATATATTGACAGTTAATCTATGACAAAGGATCCATGACAATAGAACAAAAAGGAAAATTTTTTCAACAAATGGTTTTGGGAAAACTGGACAGCCATATTCAAAGAATGAAGATGCACTGCTCTCTAAATCAAACACAAAAATAAACTCAAAATGGATTAAAGACTTTGAGTTAACACAGGTGATATGTACAGTGACATTATCCTTAGAAGTGTCTTTGGGGATTCTGCCTCAAGTCAAAGGAAACAAAAGCAAATATAAACAAGATTACAACTAATTTAAAAGCTTCTGCAGCAAAAGAAATATCAGCAGAATGAAATAAGGCCCACAATGAAAGAAGTTTCTTACCCATCATTCATCTGACAAGGGGTTAATAGCAAAGGTATTTAAAGAATATATGACAACAACAAAGAAGCAAATTCACAAATAATCAAAAAAATGGGCAGAAGATCGAAAAAGGCATGTAAAAATTGTGCATCATTACTTATTAGGGAAATTCAAATCAAAACCACAGTGAAATATTATTATACATCTTGGGAATGACTTACATTTAAAAAAAAATGGAAAAAATATTGGTGAGGGTGTGGAGAAAAAGGGACCACTGTACATTGTTGGTGGGAAAGTAATTGTTGCAACCATTTTGGAAAACAGTATGGAGTTTTCTCAAATACTAAAAAAGAAAAATAAAAAAGAATTACTATATAATAATCCCATTTCTGTGGATCTCTCCAAAGAATATAAAATCTTTTTCTATAAGGGACATATGTGGTCTTATGTTTATTGCAGCACAATTTACAATAGCTAAGATATGGAAACAACTTAAGTGTCATTGATAGATGACTGGATAATGAATATGTGTTATCTTTCCACACAGAAAACTACTCGGCTGTTTTTAAATGGTTCTACTTACAGCAAAATGGAAGGAAATTGAAGGAACTATAAGTGAAAAAGGACAAATATTGGATGAGGTTTACCTACATATGTAAATAAGGGTAAAAAAAAACAAGTGTATAAAGCAAAATAAAAATGAATCAGTAGACTTTGACAGCAGAAATGAGGTAACCAGAAGGGAAGAGAGTTGGGGGAAGGGTGGCAACAAGTGTGAAGGAAGTTCAGTGAATGATAGCAGGATTTTTTTCTCACTATTTAATAAATATTTAAAAATGTGTCATAGGGGAAACAGTCCAAGTTAGACATTCTCCAGACCCAGAGAACACAGTACTACTTAGAAATAGTCATACAAGAACTTTTTCATCCATTTTATATATTCTCCCCTCTCCATCCCAATTTCTACTCTAGTGAAAACAGAATATCGGGAACCATGGTCAGTAAAGTAGAAGAAGAGGAGTAGAGATTGCATTTACTCCCAATTTCTTGTGCCTAGTGATGGAAGAGATGAGAGAACTTGAACACTAAAACAATTTAACATATATTAGTATTGTCTTTTGTTGGGCATTTATAATAACTGTACTCAGACTGCATTTGTAAGCTAATGTGAGTATAGGATTTTACCTAAATGTGGCTGGAAAAAATAGGGGACCTGTCTGAGTTCTAATCCAAGGGTAGGAGAAAAGCTACTCACTTTGAAAAGCTTATAAAGAGTAGTAGATAACACTAATAAATTGTTTAAAATGTTAATTATTTAGGTTTATGATAAGTGCATTTTCTGATAGAAAATCAATTGAAGAGTAAAATATTTCAGGTGACAGATATTTGGTATCACATGATAAAAACTAAAATGTTTCATCACTACGAACTATTCAATCTTAGGCAAGTCATGTAGTCTCTCTGTGCTTCATTATTTTTCATATGTAAATGTAAAAAATCTCTCGTTGGGTGGTTGTGAGAATTAGATAAAGACTAAGTGCTTAGCACAATGTCTGGCAAATAGTGTCTGTTCAGCATCTGATAGTTATTATTTGTGCTAAATTATTTTGCTGAATTAAAACTTTTTGCAAGCCTATATTTTATTTCTCTTTTCTTGGTAGATACTCATCTGTGGACTTTTAAGAAACAGCGATATTTTTATAATGCAATGAATCCTTGCAGGAATATAAGGAATAATGACCTTAACATAATGACTAGAACACAATAAGAGTTCAATACAAGTGTGAATGCAAGGCTTTTCCTCCCTCTCTTCGTAACATGTACTAGTTATATACCATTGCTTATATTCCATTTAAACTATTTGAATCTGTTTCTTCATGTGCAAAATAGGACTTTTACTTTGTCTTTCTTATGGAGTTGTTAAGAGATATAAGATAATTTTTGTGCAAATACTTGTAAAATACTATGCAACTATAAATTGGAATTATTGTTATTTTTTGTGTACATTACATTTTATGTTATTTATAATATTTTATAATTCTCTTTAAAATGATTTTGAATAACACTGTTCTTCTGCTTTCTAAATTAGATGTGTATTTTCTAGTCATCATACATAGGTGCTGTGATTGCAGAGTTGTTTCAAGATCCTGCTAAACCACCAATTATTCTTTTCCTTGGTCCTGAAATACTCTACTACTTTCCTGAAATTTCAGTTTCTAGTAGGCTACACAAGAAGGATCTAATTTCTGACATGTTCATGTTTTATCTGGAAAAGTAAGGCAAACTTAGGGGTTGAGAGAGGGGAATGCCTCCTACAACTTCTCAATTAGCACAAAATAATTTATTAGATTAACTCAGAGTTAGCTATGAACATCCTAAGTGTGAGATTGTAAGATGGGCATATTTCAGTGGAGAAGCAAAACATGATAGCAGCTATCTAAGAATAAATAACTCAAGAAACATTCACTCTATTTATGTTTAACAGAAGGTAGGTTCTTCCCTAAGATGGCTCCCACCAGATGGTGACTTCTCAGTTCATTTTTAACTACCTGCAAAATCATGGCACATGAATCTGACCTCATTTCATCTCAGAATTCACCTTTTGTTTTAGCACTAGCTTCTAACTTCCACCTATGCAAAAAGTTTCCTTAAATGACAGAAGATCAAGGTTAAAGGTGAAGACATATGCACGCAAATACATTTACTTTTATAAACAGCTTACTCTTCATAATTCATCTGTAACTATGGACAGTTGAGGTTTTGTTTCACGGTCAGTTTCCCTTCTCTACTTACATAATAACAGGTATATCTATTGATTCAAGAAATGAAAGCTGATTTTAAATTATTTAAAGAAAATGTAGTTATGAAGGTATGTTGCAAGTTCTGTATATGTGGTGTATTCTAAAGTCAATAAAAACTCCCTTGGATTGTCTATATTGATGCTCATTCCTCAAATATACCTTTGTTAGTATTCATGATTGAGAATTGACAGGACAGTTATACGAGGCATCTAGGATAATCAGGGTAAGACCTTTCAATAATGAAGAGTCACTAGGGAGCTTAGCCACCACTTTAATCAATTATTTCGTATTGCCTGCATTTATATACACACACTGCCCCCTTGAAATTATCCAAGGCAGACAACTTGCCAGTACATGCTGCTTGTAGAAAGAAGTATGGGACCAGTAGAGGACCAAGATTTATTCATCATCAGTATTGGGAAAATAACTCATAATAACCCAAGGATGGGCTGATTAGTCATCTTAAATGCAATTTAGCAAATGATGTTTTGGAGAAATGACAATGATTATATTGCTCTGCCATCAAATATAAATTCATCTTAATTTTCTCATTTTTATTTTCCAGTGTTAATTGATTATAATACAATTGATTATAGTATAATAAACAGATAATAGGGGAAAGTGTTATGTATATGGGAAAAATAATATTTGTTAAAAATAAACAATGAAAATATTATATAGTTTGCTAAATAGTGATATTATTCACTCAGCATCATAAGACCTTTTGGTTGTTGTACATTATTTTTTAATTTCAGATTTTATGCCGTAAAACATTATAGACACTATTCAAAAAATGTGAAATTGGAAAGAACATTTGAAATAACTATTCCAGTACCCTAATTTAACATGAGAATACTAAAACCTATAGAGATTAGATGACTTGCCCAAGGACACAGAGCTCACTCAGGCCAGAGGATCGTATTAAGCATGTTCCCACATCTTCTGACTGTTAATGGTGCATTCTTTCCACTCCCATATAGACTTATACAGAGAATTAACTTTATATTAAAACTTAAAGTAATTTTTAAAAAGGAAGGGTGCAAAAAAAAAAAATGAAGATGAGTAGACAGGCAAGTAGGACAAGAGAGAAGGAAGAAGCACTTTATTTTATTTAGTTGTTCATCTTGGTTGTTCCCCATTCCTGCCCCAGATAATGAAACTGGGTCCTTGGAATGTATGTGGACCAAGCTGGCAGTGGAATTATCTGCTAGGCCACCAGGAAAAGCCAAATTAATTTTTGGATGTAGTTCAAAATAAAATTATATGGCATGCCCTGGTGGCTCAGGCACTAAGCCAGTGACTGGGGTGTGGACCATGTAAAGCCCAAAGACCCAGGTGTTCCTTCCTTCCACCCTCTTTTAAAATAAAATAAAAATTGTTCTCTATCTTAGGCACACATTAAAATCACCTGGCGAACTGTTAGAACACCACCATTCTACACCCCAGAGCAATTACAGAATACATTTTGGATGAGATCCAGGCATCGCTAAATTTCAAAGCTCCCTAGGTATTCCAATGAGCAGCCAACTAAGTTGAGAACTGGTATGATAAAATAATTCCAATGAAAAACAGGTGTCCTCTTCCTAACTCTTCATAATACCTAGTTCTACTTCCTTAAGCAATAGTGCTGGACCTAGAACCAGCAGCATTGTCATTACCAATAAGCTTGTTAGAAATACATAGTCATGGAGTCCACCCAGACCTGTTGAATCAGGGTCTCTGAAGATGAAGCCCAGTAAGTGAAACTGAATCCTCCTTGTGTTAAAATTTGAGAATACTTTCTTTATTCACTACCTTTAAAAAAATACTGTTGTTAGTGATTTCCTCTGTATTTACTTTCATGTTTGCATTGCATGTTTATAATCCTATTTTTTATTTGTCAACTTTCTACTTCATCTATTGACTCATTATTGTGGTAAATGAGAATTTCTCTAGTCTTTGTAGCTTATTTCCTGCCCTCATCCTTTCAGTGGAGTTATAGCATAATTCTTTGATAAATCAATTGGTTTCTGTTTACATTATTAATATCATAAATATATTGTTCCCTGTCAAGCTAAGATAAATCTGTGCTCTTATACCTTTTCCTATATATTGATTTTTTTCTGAGATTAATTAAATAAAAACTACCTAGTTTGCTTATTGGTTCATTTTTAATGTATTTATTCTTAATTTTTACATGCCTCACTACATCTGTACATGCCTATTCATATACTTTTCAAATAGCCAACTCTGAGATTTTCTGTCCATCCCAATTGGAAACCTATGTCCTGCAGTCCTCCATCCTCCCTACTGTTCTGTACTGGTTGTTCTCTGAAGTCTGCTGTGCAGTTGGCATTCCATAACTTGACATCATTCATTATTCCTTTCTCTTACACTACTTCCCAGTCTGCAGGCAAATCTACTGCCTCTACCATCTAAGTGTATCCAGAATCTGATCACCTCTCTTGAACTCCTCTGCTCCCATGCTGACCAAGCCACCGTCATATCTCACTTGAACGACTGAAATTGTCTTCTTAATTCTTCCACTCATTCCTTGCCCTGCTTTTAGCCCATACTCACACTGTAACCTTTAAAGACATAGTTCTGATCATCTCATGCACAGACTCACAGGAATGAGAGTTGCATGGGTGCAAATACTGGCTATACCTCACTTAAAGTCCTTGATAGGTTCTGGGAAACTGCCATTTTAGGCAAAACAGTTGTACAGATTATGGGTGTGAGAATTCCATAGAGAAATCTCTGATTGCCCTGTAGTAGATCAGAGCTATGAATAATAAATAAAAATTAAACTATTACAATGAATAAAACTTACTATTAACTATGAGGATATGGAAATAGAGTATGTGGTTCTAACCTGTGAAAATTCACAAATTTATATAGGAGATAAAACATGTTCTCACATTACACTGAAAGGCCAACAGAAGGTTTGTCTATATGCCAGTATGTCTATATGTCAAAAGTAGTATTAGAAATTCAGAGAGAGAAAGAGAATGTGTTACTTTGACTGACCAATCATGAACACCATATAAAGAAGCCAGGATTTGACTTAGGATTTAAAATATGGATAATATGGATAATATTTTCACTTGCAAAGAATGGATGGAGAATTTTTAGATTGAAGAAAAAGTGACAGCAGAGTATGCCGCAAGGAAGTATAGAGCTAATTCAAAAGAATATGGACTAGGATAACTGATCAATATGTTTAAATTATTCCGGGGAGTAACTGAATATAAAATGAGAAAGGTAAATAGGGTACATGTTGCGTTGATGTTGAATAGCCAGTAGACTGGTTTTCTTTAATTGAGTTAATTAATCCTTTGTATATAATGGACAGTAAAAATGACTCTCAGCTCATCCAAGAAAGTAGATGTGATTATTATCTCCATTTTATAGATGAAGAAACTTGAGACCCTAAAGGAGTTAAGCAAATTCCCTGAGGTCAAAGGACTAAAATATGGTATAGCTAGTATTTGAACTCACTCAACCTTATTCCTGAGCCTGTGATCTTAATCTCTACATAAAGTAACTTTGCCTATTACATGTTTCAAATATTTTCTCTTTTATTTATAGCTCTGTATATGTTTAACTCTATATATGTTTTCACAGTATATATATATTTTAAATTTTATACAGTCAAATATTCAAAACTTTAAAAACTTTTCCTCATTTTAGCTCATATAAGAAAAGTTTATTATAGAGAATAATAAAATATTCTCCTACTATATTTTATTTAAGTATTTCTGCTTTTGCTTTTAACCTTAGGATTATTAGTCTTGAATCTTTTATTGTGTATCTCTATAGTCTGAGGTCAGGATCCAAAGTTCCCTTTTTCTCCAAATGGCTAGACCATTGTCCCCAAAATAAGTTCTTTCCTTAATGAGTTGACATGAAATGTTTATATAGTTAGATATTAAGAAATTTGTCTTTACTAGACAGCTTACCAGTTAGTGTTTTATTCTGTTTAAGGAAAAATTTTAAATACAGTCCTGGAAGGAATACCAATAAGAAATACTATGGTGTGAATTACTTAAATAATACTGGGTTCTTAATACCCAGCTCAAATAAATGTGGCCAGGAATAGTAATTTTGGTTCTGGAGTTCAAATCTTCCTAGAAAATGATGAAAGAAGAAAATTTAATTTTTAATTTAATAGGCTATGGCTGGAAGAAACTGGTGCCCTCTTAACAATTTTGTGTTTCACAGACAAAACTCATGTTTTTCGATGACAATTGTTGAATGATATCTGACACCAATCAAATGAGGACTTGTGGCCTGACTTTTACTAAGTATATCTATCCAAATTTTTCTACTATTTGCCAGTTTTAGACCAATGGGAAATCATCAAGCTAAAATAACTATAAGGATAAATAGTCCAATGAAGACTCTTTATCTGGAAATATGAAACTAAAAATGGGATCTGGGGGGTAAGTCTTCATTCTTTCATTTCTTCTAGTACATCACACATGTTTTTCAATTGTCCTTCTATATAAAGTATCAGGAAATGCATTTTCAAATATTGAATAATCTCTCCCCATTTCAGTATGTGAATGCTCTGAAAATTAATATCCTTACTTGCCTTCACAGTGATTCAATGTGATCTAACACAGTTTCAACCATCTGTCTGTGTTTTCTTCCATTTGCAACATTTGTTCTTCCTGCTGATCTGCCTGCTGCTTTTCTCTGCTTTTTGGTTCAGATAGATAAAGCAAGCTTAGAGAAATATATTTGTTAGTCAAAAGCAAGTCCTTTTTACTACAGAAATATAAATTTTACCCCAGCTAGTATAGTTTGAGAAAACTGATCTTTTTGTTTTTTAATATATTGACTGGAAAGTGTGAAAAGGTCATATTTGATAGAAGTTGTTTAACCTGTTGGCAAAATCAAATATATGTAAATCTGACACCATATTTAGAACAAATAAAACAAGTTCTTCTTAGACATGGCCCTCAGGATCATTGTGTCCTATCTCAGTAAAGTTCCAAAATTCCTTCTTGAGACATGTCTCTCAGTACATCCTTTTAGAATCACTAAACTTCCATTAGAAGTACATTCTTTACTATTCCCTTAGTGAGGATCTTTTGATAGTGAATCCTCTTTATTTTTTAAAGTTTTTTTATGTCAATTTTTTATTTTCAATCTCAGAAGATTATTTCAATTGTTTGGTGTTCCACAGTTTTCTGGCGCCCATTATTATTTTTAAGAAATTATCTGCTAGTTTAATTATGTTTCCCTTATGAGTAATCTATCTTTTCTTTCTAGTTTCTTCTAAGATCTTCCTCTTGTCTTTGTTGTTCTGCAGCTTCACTCTATGTCCAAGTATAGATTTATTTTTAATTATACTGCTTGGGATTTATTGGTCTCCCTGAATTTGACAGTGTCTTTTCTCTGTTTTAGAAACTTTTAGTCATTATTTCTTTTGGATTTGAATTGCCTTTCCCAGGAATTTTAATTAGTCTTTCTCATATTATTCTTTAGGTTACCAAAGCTCTCTTTAGTGCTTTATATATATTATATCTCTGTGAGCTGCAATCTGAATGGTTTTCATTTCTATTGTCTCTTTATTCATTTTAATAGCTGTATCTAATCTGATATCTAATCTTTTGGGTGAGTTTTAAGTATCGCTTCTTACAAATTCATTTTTAAAACTGAAGATCATCAGTTTCAAATCTTCCTGATCAGTTCCTGTTGTCTTTTTCTTATTGATCATGTATTTCAATCTCTATTTCTGCAATCATATTAATAATACTTATTTTGTATTTTTATCTAATTATAATATCAGAAATCTGCCAGTGTTTTCTTATCTAGTATATTGTCTATTCTTGTTTTTGGTGTCTTGTTTCTTTTTGTGTTTGTGATTTTTAAATTATCATTAAATAATACATGGAATCGTACCTATAGAAGTTACGACTGTCCTACGAGTTACTCCATACTCTTCCATGATTGGGCTTTGTTTTCTTCTAGGGGTCCAGAAGCACAACACACTCAACTCTGTTTAAATTTCAATATTCCACTAGAGTATATATTTAGGTCCCAAACTTGTGAAATTCAGATAATGACATGATTCTGTGGAGAGACTTATTTTTAACTTCCACTCAGATCCAATTCTGCAGGAGGTTATCTTTTTTACTATCAGTAGGGTTAAGTTTCCTTCTTATTTTCTATTTTACTCTTTCCTTAAGCTTATATGCCTTGGATGGTTCTACTTTATACGAAGTATACAAAGTATAAAGTAGATCCCTAGTCCACTCAAGTCTGTTCATAAATCCTCTTTGATATAGTAGTTCTAAGTTACCAGGAATTATCAAGTTAGCCAAGAATTTGGAGACTTCAGAGTTCATACATATTTTTAATTTTGTGTTCCTGACTCAGTTCTGTCATAAAAGGATTTCACTTAGGTTTTTGTAGACTCATTCAATAATTAAAAGTAAGTTACGTTTAATTTTATGGAACATTATAGACATTGTGTAGCAGGAAGTTTCTAAGCCCCCTAAGCCACCATCGCTACACTACTGACATTTTTATTTCTCTTGATTTTGAACAATAATTTCACTGAATATACAATTCTACATTGATTTTTTTTCTTTCAGTTCTTTAAATATTTCATTTTACTGTTGTCTTGCATAGTTTCTGACGAAAAACTGCTGAAAGTTCTTATTTAGTTTTAGGTAAAGTATTTTGTCCTTTAGCTTCTTTCAAGGTTTTCTCTTTGTCTTTGGTGTTCTGAAATTTGAATATGCTATACCTAGATGTGAGAGGCTTCCTGTATGCGGGCCTGAGTGTAGGATCTGCTTTGTGTATAGTGGAATATTCTAGCTTATGACCTATTGTCCCAGTTCACATGGGAACACAGGTCTCTCCTTGGTTTCTTTGATGCATCTAGAAAGGGACCCCATCTCATGTGGTAGCTCCCAGACTTAGAGATGGCACTGACTGGCAGTACATGTTGATGCCTTGAAGAGTCTCACTGGGGCCTGCTTGGAAGGGAAGGTTCCCTGTGTATGTCTGCAGCATCCCCCACATTGTCACAGTGGAGTCTCCACAGACAGGGCAGCCTCACCTGGGGCCTTCCAGGGCTGAGAGGACAGAGCAAACACTTGGTGGGCTAACAGCTCACTCCCTACACAGGCCTGAAAACATCCTCTCCTGGAAGGGGAGCCAGGGTGGGCAGAACTGCCTGAACAATGAGTCTGTGAACTTTTGGGAACTGAAAGTGTTTAACTTGAACCCAAGAGCATTTAAAGCTTTATTTATAGTTTCTTATTTAAAAAAAAGTGTTGAGAAAAATATTTAAATTTTGAATGAATAAAATTTTAATTTTATACTTCTTGGTGTTCTCTAAGATTTTGGGATATAGCTTAGTGATTGAAATTAATTGATGAGGATTATTGGTTTTTATTAATTCCAATGCTTCTGCCACTGTGTTTTCTTTCTTCTTCTCGTATCTAATTATACATGTTATACCTTTCACTATTTTCCTACGTTCATGAATTTTTTTTGTGTCTTCCATTATTTTTACTCTTAGATTTGGAAAGTATTTATGACTCTGTCTTCAAGTTCGCTAATATTATGATAGATGCTCAGTTACCTCAAAAATTGTTCCCTATGTATGTTGCTTGTTAACATTTTGAACAGGTACGTTAAGATAGATTAGAGTCAGGATAACTCTGAATTGTAGGTCCTCCAAGTGATGTACGTCAGTTGTCCCTCTGACAATTGATTTTTATTTTTAAAGAAAGGTGCAGACAGGAATAAAGGCAAGTAGGAAAGCAGGCAGGACAAGAGAGGAGGAAGCATTGTTATTTATTTTATTTAGTTGTTCAACTTGATTACTTCCCCCATCCCCAGCACATGAACCTGGGCCCTTGAGATGTATGTGGGCTTCACTCAACTGAAAGTGAATACCAAACTGCTACTCCTCCAGAACTCATTAAAAAATAATAATTTTTTTCTTTATAACCTTTGAATTTTTCTTTTCTTTCTATTTGCTTTAAAGAATTTGGAAGAGAGTCACTCATCATCACAGCATTTCAAAAGGTCAATACTGAACAAAGCAAGCTAAGTAGAGACTTCAGTAAGTAGGATGTTTGGTAAGTAATTATCTGAGCCATAACATACTTGCTACTCCTGTTAAACATTCATTGTTATTAGACAATAACTATCAGAATAAATATGGATTGCATACTTGAGAGTATGCCTCAATGTCTATAATTGTATGTGTTCATGCATAAATATTAACTAAACAAATGCTCAGTACAGCATGAGAAGATGCTCAATATCATTAAGTACTAGATAAATGCAAATTAAAACCACAGTGAGACACACTACTTCACATCTACTAGTATGGCTAGCATAAAAAAAGACAGAAAATAACAAGTGTTAGTGAGGATGTGGAAAATTTGAAACCTCAATTTTTTGGATTGATGGATTTTTTAAGTGACTCTGCCACTTTGCAAAAGTAGTTTTGTAGTTCTCAAAATGTTAAATATAGCATAACCACATGAGAAATTCTACTCCATGGCATATACTAATGAGAATGGAAAACATATGTCCATACTAAACCTTATATTTGATTGTTCATCATAGTCATAAAGTAGAAGCAATCCAAATATCCACCACTTGATGAGTGGATAAACAAAATATGATATGTGCATACAGTAGAATATTATTCAGCCATTAAAAGGAATGAAGTGCTGATATATGGATAAATGCTGAAGACATTAAGTAAAGGCAATCAGGCAAGAAAAAGCTACATATTACATGATTCTATTTAAATAAAATATCCAGAACAGGTAAGTTTATAAGGACAGAAAATATTTTAAGCTTCTAGGGAAAGAGGGGAGGAAATAAAATGGAGAATGATTGTTAGTGAAGGGCTTCTTCTTGAAGTGATAAGAATGTTATAAAATTATAAAGGGATGTGGTTGTACAACCCTGAAAATATAATAACAATAAATTATATACTTTAAAAGGGTGAATTTTATGGTATATGAATTTTTTTCAATACAATTGTTATAAAAATAAGTATTGTTTACTCATTCTATGCTGGTAACTCTTTGAGTGAGAAAAATGTATGGAAGACATTGAAGTAGCTGCCCTGTCTCAAAAAGATTGCAATAAAGAGATGTATCTGCTAATCCAAGCTTGTGTCTCTGATAGACTACACAAATTGGAGTCCTACCATTATTGGCAAGCAAAAATTTGGTAGAATATCTTTCCCACTAGGCAATCCTCACTCTACCCTTCACTGCAGTCTTTTTCACAGGGAATATATGAAGAAGAAATGGTCAAAGAAGTAAAAGAGTAGGAACTATCACAGATGATAAGAATTTCATTTATGACGTAATTTTCCTTCAATAAAACTAATTAAACACAACAAAAAGAAGAATTTCAAGAGGATAAAGTGAACAAAATTATCAGATACTATAGCAAGATCATGACACATAAGAATCAAAACTCACTCTTTAGATTTCGTAACTGAGAGGTTCATGGTAATCTCAACTACAGTTTCAGTGGAATAGTCGGAATAGTGGGAGCAATTCTGTAATGATTACACATGGCCAAGTGTCTGATATATAGTAGTTGCTAAAGAAATACTTATTGGATTGAGAATAAGTGTACTGTGTGAAAGTAAAGACAGAAAATAAAGACCATGCTTATAATAAATCTATATGAGAAGGGAAAATAGATAGTATTAAGGATGACTTAAGGGATTTTATTTTATAGTATGAGAGAAACTGAATATTGTCTGAGACTATGTTGTTAACAAAAAAGAAAAAGTTTGAATGTAGTGGAAAGAGGAAAGATAGCAAGGGCTGAAAGAGGTGAGAGGACTCCTCTTAGGTTAAGTAAGATATGTGCAGATGGAGAAATTTTGCAAGGTGGGCAAGAAGTTTATTAAAATAATACCTGTTGACTTCAAGTTTCTTTATAAATCAGAAAGTTAGTCATCTGCAAAAGGTGAAGATGTATAGGAAACTAAGAATGGGACTTGAAGATAGCAGTGAAGATTTGAAAACAACTATAAGGGGTGAAAATATAAACTGCCAAGGACAAGTAAAAGGATTGCCAGGGCATGTTGAAGTTTCAGATGTAAGTGATAAAATTATTTGATAATGTGCTAAATCCTTAATATTTTAAAGCTTTCTTGCACATGCTTTTCTTTAAATGTTTTCCAAGAGTTATTTAACTTCAGAGATAAAAAGATAAAAACGTAGGTTAATGTACGTTGACATTTTCTTATGCTTATGAATCTTATTCTCAGAACTCAACTTAAAAGTAGTATTTCAGATTATAAGTAGCACTGTATTATTTCTTCTTTAAGTAAATTGTTGAACATAATTTGTACAATTAAGATGTGATCTTTTTTCTTACCGAAGACATGTGTATGATTGATTTAATTCATCATCACCCTATGGATATAAGATGTCTGAAATTTGCTTCAAGATTCTGTATATTCCCTGAAGTCTTGTGATCTCAAAATCATTTCTGACTCAGAACTTCTGCTTCCATTTGCTTAACCTAATTTACAGATCATGCACCAACCTGTTCATTTTGCCTGTTTCATAGCATGTTAACCCAGTTGTGGATTTTGGCCTTTTTCCTAATGGCCATTAAAAACAATCACAGAGGCATATATATGTAGAGAGAATTTTGCTGAATATGCTGGTAATATTCCAGGGATTCTCATCCTAACAGTAACAGAAAAGAACTCATACTGATGTCAGCCTTCTGTGTTTTTCTTATTTTCTCATTTTTTGTCTTCATCTCCAAGGGACAAAACTTCAGTTCCTCTCATTCCTTCATGGCAGGGTTAGTTCTCCAAGTCTTCTACTGCCAAATTCAGCTTGAGATTCATCTTGGCCTATCCAAACCAGGAAAGTGCTCAACAGAACAAAAGGATCTTCTTTATAAATCTTTTCTGTGTCCCTCACATACATTTCCAACCATTTTCATTTTTTTCCTTCTTTTTCTGGACTTATTTGAAATAATGTTTCTCTTGACATGGGCATTAGACAAAATAATCCTATATCCAAATTAAAAGAAAACTTAGATACTGCCCCTCAGTAAAATGAATCCTAATGAGGGGCTGGTCACATAGTTTTTTTATATTCCCAAGTTTTTAAAACCCTTTATATAAGTGTCATGGTCTATAAAACATGCCAAGTTTTCCAAGCAGAACATGTTTTTCATTAAGGTTCCAAGTCATAATTTTGTTGATGTTTTAATTAAAACTATAATAGCATTGAGGTAGCCTCTTATTAATCAACATGGTACACCATTATTACCTCCCTAAAAATTCCTGGCAAATTTACTAATCCTTTGTACCAAGAGGAAAAAAATCAAAATTTACTTTGATAACAACTGTATTATTTCTTCAGTTAATGACATTTTCCTCTGATAAGGCCCTCAAAGTCCTATCTCTTTTCCTGAGGGTAATTTGTTGAGCTCTATATGGGAAATGAAGACTGGGCTTATATCATTAAACTGACAACAGGCTGTTTATGTCATCTAAATAACATAGCTGAACCTAATTATTCATTAGTTGCCCTCTCACAGGAATGAATAAAGAATAAAAAAGGAACTGTTCTCACATAGTTGAGAAATGTTAAAAAAAAGAAAAACTTCCTTAAAAGGTATGAATGCAATGAAATGGCCAATGAGTCCTGGATGTTGCTCTTAAGGACTCTGAAGGGTCCGTTAAATGGTGAGGGATGTGACAAGTACATGATTGCATGCTGTCCTCATCTATGGGATGGCATCTAACACATCAAGAATAAGCAGGAAGCATTTTGACAAGAGGATGAGATTTGAGTAAACCAATTTTCTTGTGTCTAAGGAAAGTACTTTCTAGCTGCCTTAAAAACAAAAGTAACCTTTTCAGATTCAGGATAGTTCAGCTGTTACCTTAATGCAAATTTAGCTTAATGAAAACGATTTCATGCAGTAACTACAGATATGACTAGAAATCATTAGCATTAATGAAAATAAGATGATAAAATATCTAGGTATAGATAATACAAAAAAAAGTCATTACTAATTGCAGTTACCCACTGATGTAATATGGAGTTGTAAGGAATATAAAAAGTAGGCAGATGACAAGATCAAGGTTAAGAAAATTGGAAAGATTGTTCAGCAGGCAAGACCAACAATGGCCACATGTAAAAGAACATCTTAACTGATTCTCTATGAGTTGTTGTGATTATGAATGCTGGTAGTGTTTTAATTCTATTTTGAACACTATTTTTTTTTTAAAGGAAAGGTGCAGGCAGGAATGAAGGCAAGTAGGCAGGCAGGCAGGAAGAGAAAGAAATAGTCTTTATTTTATTTTTATTTGTCAGTCACACTGGTTGTTTTCCTGGACCCAGGACACAAATCCCTGGTCTTTGGGATATATGTAGACTGTGGTCCTTCAGAGGTGACTGACCTAACTGCTGCTCCACTAGGGTGTGTCTAGACAGAATAAAATTATAAACATAAACAAATCAGGGTTTTTCTAGAACCTTCTAAGAAGTCAAATAATCCTCCAGAAATAAAATAAAATGAAATTGTTAGTTTAAAACAAACAAAAAGTGAAAAAAATATTCATTGGGCTTGAGATATGTGCACACCTATTCAGTTATTTACACCCGAAATGTGGATAATAATGACAGTAACCATCATTTATTATCTACCCTATACTAGGTACTGTACTGTACTATGCGTTTGACAAATGGAAACTTAACTTATGTAATAAGTAAGGTGAATATTTTCTTAGCTTTGCAGATGAAAGAAATTGAGGTTAATTAGATGCATTCCAAAGACTAGAATCTGTAACATAGTAAGGAAAATTCTAACCAGGCATGTTTGTACAGGAAAAGTTAAGCAAACTTCGAGACCAGGGATGATGAGATGGTATCGTCTACTTTATGCTTCATAGAAGTGATTAAACTTGGGCCGAACTTGGGATAATAGTGAACTAATTATCAAAGTTTTGTCCTCACCTTGCTACTTTTTCAAACACTCCTCACTCAGTGATATTACTATGGTAAACAAAGTAATAGAACATCAAATCTCATGGAGCTTACATTCTGGTGAGGGAAACCAATCATAAACAAGTAAACAAACATTAAGCAATTTCAGATAATGACATTGAGATGAAGAAAATGTGATAGTGAAATGAAGGTGGTTACCTTTAATTAGGGTGTTCAGGGAAGGTTTCCCTGAGGAGGTAAAACATAAGCTTATTTTCAAGTAATGTGAAATCAGCCATCTGAAGACCTGGCAGAAAAGTATTTCAGCTAAACACAGTAAATATTTGAGAAATTATTTCATTGTTAAATATGGAAGTCCTAGACTATTCCAGAATTAACAATGTTTTGGTGAATAAAAAAGAAATCTTTCCGTTTGTCTTGGTAAGTGTTCTCCCCAACTTTTTTACTATTTATATACTCAATAGTCCTGTCTGCTTTAAAGATCCCATTATAAATATAATTAGTGACATCATATGGAGAGTTCTTGTAGCTCTCTTAGTTTCTGTCCCAGCTTACAAAAGACAAGGGCATATTCCTAACTGTGGTCATTATTTATAAGACATCTGTGATGACTACTCCCATCAGTGTACAAGTATTTCTTTGCAACTTTGATTTTCCCACTTCTTATCAAGAGGTGAAATCTCCACACCCTTAAATCTAGGACTGCCTTGTGATTTGCTTTATGAATACAATGCATTGGAAGTAGAATTGTGGGATCTGTGAGTGTAGACTTCAAGAGGACCTATGAAGCTTCTACTCAAGTCCTCTTGGGATACAGCCATGACCATGTGAAATAGCCTTAGCCAGTCTACTTGAGGATGAAAGAACATGTGAAGACAGAAGCCACTGATATCACAAATGACCAAAGTTTTGAGCAAGTTCACTTAGACCATGCATTCCTAATGACCTCCAGATGATAACTTCTGCGATAAATGACCATCATCAGAATGTGTGAAATCCACAGAAGAACCACCTAACTGAACCTCACTCAAACTTATGGCTCACGGAATTATGAACAAATAAATAAAATTCTTGTCACTTTAAGCCACTAAATTTGTTACACAGAAACTGATTATTAAGAAATGAAGTAAGTGACGATTTTTCCTTCTGCCTTTATGTAATCAGTCATCTTGGGTTGACCTTGAATTAGATGACTGAATGTTTCTTCACAAGTTCTCTTGAATGATGCCAGAATGTATTATGCTAGACTTTCATCCAACTTTCAAATTGCTTCATTTTAAGTATGTAATTTCAGCATAATTGAGATTATTTCTCCTTTCTGATAAAGGATTCTTCATTTATTATTCTGAACTAACCAATGTATACTTCTAAATCTGAACAAACAGATTTAGAGTCCTTTCTCTTTGTTTCCAAGCATTTACTTTTTTTTTTAATCACATACTCTAAATTCCCAGATTAGGACTCTTTTATATATCATGTTCCTCATAATGTAAGGGAATCTAGTTTTTGACTAGTAGAATCTTGACTATTATTTGGTGAGTTCTGGTGTTTCAAGAACTTATCATTAGTACTCAATTCTGAGATGGGGCATTAAAAAGATTTAAGTGAGTTACTGTGGTAGTTTTATAAACATGCGTTACTCATAATCCCACCATTCTCAGATTTTTCATACAATACTTTGGTTGGTTTTATTTTTAACTCCAGTTTTCCTGTGTGGTGTTAGACCTCTTTCTTTTTTGAAGTTTATGTTCTCTTTTAGTCTAGTCACTCAACTCTGCTTCATTTTGAAGAAGGGTTCTCAATTTAGAGTACAAATGATATTTCCTGAGTTCATTCGGTTGTCGAGACTATATTCCTGACTTTCCCTGGTTTACATAGCCAGCTCTGTACACTTACCCATATTCTTTTGAGTAATTAGCACTCACATACTCGTAAAAGATAATCTTTCTAAATATCTTTTAGTTATGGTATTACAGTACACAAGAATTCAAACATTTTAAAATGAGAGACAGGTAAATTTCATTAATACTTTCTTGAATAGTAGATTTCTAAATGGCAGTTGTTTTTAAAAATATATTTACAAATCTCTAAAATTATATTTTAAGACTTTTTCTCTATGGTTCTATTTTATCCTTTTCTAAGTGTGAAAGGCTACGAGCAGAAAATTCTTGAAATACTTGTAGAACTCTAGGTCTGAATTTTTAGAGATTTCAAAGGATATGAAGACATTGGTTCCCATTCGTAATGTCTTCACTTAGGGAAACAGAACATAAAACCCTAAAACAGTATTTCAGATTCAAAGGTCTGATTTGGCCAGGATAATACGTCCTAATTATATGTTTTTTGAATGACACAAGTCCTACATGAATATGTTCACATTGTGAAATGTAATGTTTTACACAGATATGCAGAGTATAAAATTAAGTATCTCTTATCTTAATTTCAGTTACCCCAAAAGCACATTAGGAGAAAATATCTTAAATATAGGTATAATGAAGAAACTTGTTTTCCTCCACTACTCACCACTCATTTAATACTTCTGTACTCCAAGTGTGTATAATAGTTTTTCCATATGAAGTAGTTCTCCAATTCTCTGGACACCAGTTGGGTATACTGCAATTCAATTCAGTTCTGATACTGTCTAACTAGAAATATTGTCAGGCCCATAGTCTAAAGATTTAGTCTCACAAGACTGCTACCCTACTTCAGATGCCAGTCACTATGTTTAGATTGTCATCTGGGCTTTTGACTGACCAGTTATACATTGGAGGTTACCACAATTCCCTCCTCAGGTTTTGTAATTTGCTAGGTGGCTCACAGAGCTCAGAAGAACCTACCAGACTTACCTACCAGATTACTAGTTCATTACAAAGAATACAGTACAGGACCAGTCAGATATGAGGCACATAGGGCATTGTATTGGGGAAGTGGTGTGAAGTTTACATACCCTTTTTGGTCACACCAACCTCCCAGCTTCTCCATGTGTTTACCAATCCAGAAGCTCTCCAATCTTTTGAGTTTTTATGGAGGCTTCATTACATATTCATGATTTGATTAAATCCTTCACTATCGGTGATCAATTCAACTTCCAGTCTTCTTCTTCCCCAGAGATTGAGTGGTGAGACTGAAAGCTCCAACCCCTCAATCTGTGATGGATGACCCTGGCTACCAGTCCCTATCCTGTGGTTATCTAGGAGCTTTCTAAAAAGCACCCGAGTAACATAAACTCAGGTGTGGTTGAAAGAGGCTTGTTATGAATCTGAGTAACAAAAGATAACTTTAACTCTTATCACTTAGGAGATTCTAAGAGGTCTAGGATTTTGTGCCAGGAATAAGGATGAAGACCAAATATATATTTCGTATTATAAAGCACAATATAACAATAGGCATTTTAATTGGGAGGTGAAGGAGTAAAGAAAGTATTAGACAAAGAGTATGTCTTTATTTATTAGGTGTTTTATATTCGTGTAAAAGTTCTATTTTTTACATGTTTTAATTGTTTCATATTTTATAAAATATTTGAATATACTTTAAATTTATATCCTTAACATTTTGTAGTTTGTATTGCTACTGTGAATGAGGTCTTACTTTATAATATTTTTTAACATGCTATCAGTAGTGTGTAAGAAAACGATTAATCTCTGCAAGTTGATTATATTTCAGGCCAACACCTATCCATCCATTCCATCTGTTCCATTCATTCATCCATTTATCTAGAAAACAGTATGTGATTTTTAATGCTGTAATTGGTAATAAACATTAAAAAAACAAGAAAAATATAACTTCCGATTTCAAGGACTTCATAAAGTGGAAGTGGCACAAACTAAATATATAAATCACTTCTACTTTTTGTAACGATCGAAGTAAGAAGTTAGGGCTGTAATAGTGTTCTTTTTAGTTAACTATATTTTTTAAATTTTTTTCAGAAACAGAATAAATATTTGGTTATGAGTAAAGTGAGATTTTATCTTTTTCCCCTGGAATTTATTATCACATAGCAATTTTTAATGGTGGAGGAAATAGCATTAACATTCTTGAAAAATAATGTAGATCTGCTTTTTCCTTTAGTCCAGTAGAGTTTTAAAATAATAGTAAATACTGTAATGTCTTGTAGTACAAAAAATGATGATTTTATAATGCTCAATTACTACACAGAGATTTACCCTGTATAAATTATGAAGTAAAATGTATGAGCAGATTTTAATGTTCAGGGTTTTAAAATTTTTCTTTCACCCATAAATTTATAACTAATTTAGAAAATGAAATATTCACAATTGATGCAAACAAAATTGTATACAACATTGCACCACTGGGATAGAAAAGATTGCAGAGAGCAAAGGGCCAACATCCATTCACCATGGGAGAAAAAGACCAACACTTGCCTCTCTTATAACACTGATGTTCATGAAAGTAGGAAGTGGAAAAGAGACCAGAGGGCAGCTGTGCATGATCATTGAACTTTAATATGGTCCCATCTGCTAGTAAAATGTAGCCCCTAGAAGTGAAATTCTAACTGATAGAATGAACAACTCTTCATCCTAATGGTCATTGTGAGCACAGAGGACCTCAAGTATTTCTTCTCAAGATTCACAGTGACCCCAGCCCAACCTTGAGAGAATTCTATCTTCCATATGTTCTATGGTATTGAGAGAAGATGGAAAAGAGATACAATGTTTGTGTTGTGCAAAATGTTACATTATCTGTGGATACGATTACTGCTGTTGATTCAGAGAATTCAGAGGTTAGAAGGAAAAAATGTGAAATCTTGACTATTTTTTTAAGCTTATTGTACTATATTTATATATTTTGAATCAGTATATAATGTTCAACATTAAAAGTAAAAATATTTGCATTCTGTTTAGCCTCTGCTAGAATTAGATAGATGTTACTATTGAGAGTCTTCTAATAGGCTGCATCTAACCCTACAAATAATTTGTTTTTTCCTGTAATGTGATGTATGTGTACTTTAATGTAATTTCCAGGAAATTATGTTTCAAGACTATAAATGGCAAATGAATTAATCATTGTTTTATTATTAAATAATTATCAATGTAGGAGAGGTCAATTTATTTATTTGGTATTTTTAATACTTTTTTTAGTATTTTATTGCAGTAACTTTGTTTCACAGATTTAAATAATACGTGTAGGTCCCCCTTATGTGCAGTTTCTTCATTCCTCAGATATGTTAACACACCCTGCCCTCCACCAAAACACCAAGTGTTCTTCACCATCACTTGTCCTCCCCACCACCCCCACGCCCATCCCATTACCTGTTGGTAACATCAGTTCTGTTGCAAGTGTCCAAGAGTAGGTTTTGTTTCATCTGTTCCTTTGTTTTGTTTATTCACATTCCATTTATGAGTGAGGTCACCTGGTATCTTTCTTCTTTTGACTTATTTCACTTAGCATGATCCCTTCTAACTCTTTTAAGGACTGTGTAGTATTCCATTGTATATATAAATCACATCTTCTTGATCCATTCATCTGATGTTGAGCTCTTAGGTAGCTTCCAGTTCTTAGCTATTGTGAATAGAAGAGGTCAATTTCAGCCTAAATAAATATGCCTCTAGTTTTACTCCCAATGTAAATTACCAAATTAGCAATATCTTATTTTAGTTTTTATAAATTATATTTTGAAAAACTGTATTACTTCTATTTTTGTCAACTGTTTTTAATCAACTGTAATGGACTCAAAAATAGCATTGGTATTTGTGCCACTATTGTGTACATAAAAATTCGAGCCTATGGCAAATATATATTCATTAAAAAAAGCCCTCAAAACAGAAAAGATATTGTAAAGTTTTTCACCTGAAAGCCCATTTTAGTAAAAGAAGAAAATGACTAAATAAGAAAATTTTTCACTATGAAAATAAATACCACTAATAAACAAATATAGAGTCATTGATTTACTCCATATTTACTCTAATTAAAAAGATTAAAGCTCAGAAATAGTTCAGCTGTTTTTTATGATTTTTGGCAACGTAAAAGATAATCCTATCTTGCTGTTTCCTTTGACTTTCTATTACACTTATCCTTAAAGTTCCATAACATAATATGTTAATTTATTAATATATTAATATAATAATAATAATTGATTCCAAAGGTTTTAAGTTATCCTTATAAAATATGACCTATCTGCTTATCTTTTGACAGTAAGTCAGTGGAGTGTATAATCTTTTAAAAACAGCTTACACATTTATTTCAATCCATTATATGTCACACTGTCTTTCATTATTTGGATATGACATCATTTATATAGCTTTACCTTTCTAAAGGATTATTTCTACATCTTTCCTACCCTAACTGGAAAACTACAATAACCATCCTTATGTATCTTTACTAACTTCCACCAAGATACAGGAGATCTGTGTGCCTATAGCAGAATACTTGAATTGGAGAATACAAAATCTTCAATTTTTATAAATATTTTCTAAATGCCTCCCACAGCTGACCATTTTACACTTTCTTTCTCAACTTTGGATACTTTACTATTACTGTTTTTTAATATCATAGAAGAACATCTCATCATAGCATGGTACAGGTTAAAGTTGCATCTGTATGTCATACATTACATTTACCACCAACAGTCCATTTCTATCCTCCACCACATAATTGACCCCTTTTACTTGACTTGCCCAATGAAATATTCTTTAGGAAATACAGCAGTTAACAATTAATAGATAACCCAGATTTAATCATTAAAACAAAAGCACAATTTATGTTAAAGTACTTTGAAAGACACAAAGTGCTATGCATGTAAAATAATTGATTTTGTTTATTTATTATTTTAGTTGTACTTCTTGGTTGTGCCCCCAGGCCCTGGGAAGTGACCCCTGGTCCTTGGGATATATGTGGACTGCCATCAACCAGAGGCAGCAAACCTAATGGCAGCTCCACCAGGGTGTGCCGCTTTCATATTTTAAATCTTTGCTTTTCCTAATTTATTTTCTCCTCTTTAGTAGGGCTTCTTTGTGCCTTTTATGTGATCCCTATCTATTTTACCTCTTGGCTAGTCCTATCAGGCAGATAATAAGAAAGGGATAAGGAACATTACTACTGGGCTAGGCACTTTAAATAATGATTTCATATAAACTCAGAGCCAGGAAAACTCTTGTTCTGTTAGATAAACATAAGATGTCTGTGGCTTTTCTGGCCATAGATGTAATAGGTTGTGGTTCTTGTTTTGTTTATTTCTGCCTCATCTCGATGTTACTATTTCTCTGATTCCTTACTTCTACTTCAATGATCTAGAGTCCTTTAAACAGAACAAGTCATCATATAATGATTGAACTGGAAGATATCTTTAAGGATCCACAAACCCAATTCATCCTGCATTGTAGAGATAAAGAAACTGCGGGCTACTAGGAGCAGCATGACCAAGGGTTAAATGCCACAAATGACAATCACCTTATGTCCCTGTTCAGTCCTAAACTACTTCTCCATTTAGCACCTGTAAGTACTGGAACAGAAGTATGCTCAAGGTGCTATGATAGCATTAGGAGGGATGTGTGTGTGTATGTATGCGTGTGTGTGTGTGTGTGTATTGATTATGGGGGTTGGGGGCGGTGGGAAGGAGGTGGAGGGGGAAGGAGAGAGCGGTCAATTCACGCATCCTGTTAACAACCAGGGAAGGAGATGAGTAAGGAATGGTTCCTATAGTGATTAACAGCTTCAGATCACTAAAGAGTAATCCAGGCAAAAATGAAGAAGGAAAGACATCAAACTCTGAGGAACTGTCATATAACAAAACATGCAAGACTGAGAGAAAATGGTGGGTGTGTGAAACTGAAGAGGGGAATTCAACTGACTTAAGAATGGTCAAAAATCATTAATATTATGATGATTTAGAATTAACTTCTCGGTGCTCTGAAAGTGGTTTTTATAACCTTGTACTTTAATTATTTGTCTGGTATTCACATATGCTTTCCCCTGTTTTTCTTTTTGCCATGGCTACCAGGAAGCTTCATACTTTGTTTTGGATTTAATCGCAGTAACCTAGCCAAGACTGGTTTTTCTGATGCAGTTATGATTGTTGTCTTTTTTATTTATTTCTTAGTTATTTGCTTTTGTTTCTCTCTTGTTTTAAGTTGTCTCAAAAGCTTATCTGTACTATTTATTGACAATTTCAAATAGTCCTTAATATGGAGGAAAGAGTAACACCGGAACAAATTCTGCCTACATCATCTTTTTCATAGGTGTAGAGAGTTTTTGGTGTTAATAGATGTATGCTTCAACTGCTTATCCCCTTAATTAAAATGTCAAAGCTTATATGTGAATAGCGAAAATAGAGATTAGTGGCTCAGACACAGAGTGACCTTTTACAAAAATCAAAGAATTTACTTCTTCCCATAATTCAAAGTTGAAGCAGTTTTTTTCTTTTCTTTCTTTTTTTTTTTTTTTTTTTTAAGGAAAGGTATAGATAGGAATGAAGGTGATAGGGAGTAGGCAGACAGGCAAGAAGAGAGAGGAGGAAGAAGCACTTTGTTTATTTCCATTTTCATTGTTCACGCTGGTTGTTCCCCCCAGGCCTGGGACTGAAATTCAGGGGTATGTGGCCTGTGTCCTTCAGAGGTAACGGACCTAACCACTGCTCCACCAGGGCACACCTAAAGCAGCTTTTTTATATTCTTCATGAAATACATATTTCAAGTTTCAAGGAAGTTTGTTCTTTTTTTAAAAAAATTTTCTTGATTGAATCTAAAATTGGGATAAAATGTCACTTCCAAATTCCTGAACACAATTTTTTTTTCAAATTTGTTTCCACTCGCTCTATTAAATAAACATTTTTCCCTAAAAATATCCCCTTGTATCACAGGCATTGCTGTAAACCATACTTAATTCTTTTTGAAAGGAAACAAAGCATATATAATCAGAAAAATATTAAGCACCCATATTACACCAGACTAGGTATTAAGATTTAAAGATAAATGTTCATAGTTAAGGCAAACAATTATTTTAAGAAATTATTATGACATTGTTATGTTATGTTTGTGTTCCCCCTTTGTCCCAGTATTAAATTGCCCTAAGTCCCAATGTGATGGTATTTGGTGAGGCCTTTAGAAGGTGATTAGGTTATAAGGGTGAAGCCCTCAGGAATGAAATTATTGTCCCTTTAAAAGGGACTGCAGAGAGATCTCATTTCCTCTGGCATGCGAGGACAGTGAGCGGTCTGTGAACCAGGAAGCAGTCTCTTGCCAGAACCTTGATGATAGATTTACCAACTTCTGAAACTGTGAGAAATAAATTTCTGTTCTTTATAAGCCACTCAGTCTGTGGTATTCTATTAAAGCAGCTTGAATTGACATGGTGTGGCAAATACAAAAATAGAGTTCTATGGATGTGTCATAGAGAAGGAGACACTTGAGCTGGATCTCTGTCAATGACAGGGAGCTTGCCAAGTTGATATCTGCTGAAGAATGAAGATTGTGGTGAGGAAGAAATTTTATATGCAAACATATCAAAGCTTTAGAGGAAAACAATCTGGTTATCTTGCTATTAATTGGGTAGGATCCTTTGTGATGGCAGAACCCAGAGGAAATGATTGCCAGAAACATCTAGGAGTGGAGATGAAGCTCTTTTAGATAAGACACTACTTTTTTTCTATATCTTTCCATTTCCTATAGAACTTTATGGAAAGGAGGATTAGTGACACCTAAAAATATCACAGTCTTCTTTACAAAGTAAGTAGGTTCACAGGAAAACATTGACTTTTTCCAGAGTTAAACTCCCTGTCTTGATGCCTGCAGTTACTTTAACTGATGTACAAGAGAGATGGAAAATTAGTGAGAATTGAGACAACTTTAATATTCAGGTTAAGATAGCTATAGTTATTTTTCTTTCATCATTGTCTCTGTTCTTTGATAACCATTGTCAATTAGTAGTTTAATAATACTGAATACTATATTTTGGCATCTCAATTTTTCAATAGTAAATGCACAGTACAGCATTAAAATGATTTTCAGTAATGAGTCCTTGTTTGGCTAGGCTAGTTAGCATTACACTAGTTTATGTTTTCTATTGTATGTAATCAACACAATGAAATTATATAGGTTTGAATGGCACAATTAACCACATACCTTGGTTGTGTTGGTGAGCAGAGAGCATGGCCTGTGTGTCTGTACTGCTTCTTTTCATGACTGATTGTGGTACATATAGTTCGATATACTATGTAGCCACTCTTTCCAATCCATAGTACAATAGTTATTTTATCTCATATGCTACAAAAATATAACCAAAATAAAGCTTTGTTTAAATACATAATATTTATAGGTTACCCATTTAACTATCACTTCTCATTTCTGTCTTTGTTACTCTATTATTGGAGATATAAATTGAAGAACTCACAATTACCACTGACTACATACCGTCTGATCCTGGCTGCACATGACAACCGATACTATTCCATTAAAGGGAATGATGTGGTTTCTAAGGGTTTCATATAGATTTCGGATCCAATTTTCCATCGCTTCCATTAACCAGCAAACAGATGTGTCCACAGAAAATATGTTAGCCCCAAGGAATAATAAAATCACTCTTAAGAAGTAGCAAATCCTTTAAAGTAATGATATTAAAAGCAAATATCTTTATGACTATATCTCTAAGAAAATAAAATAAGTCATCTATTAGAGAATTCCTTTGTAGATAGAAAATTTTCAAAGGCTGCTTATAAATTATACAATACAATCTAAATTTTTGGTACGATATCCTTGAATTAATCATTTCTTTTCCACTATTTTCCCCCATGAAATCCCTGTTCAAGTGTTATGTTTTTTTTCTAGCCATTCCCTGAAGATATCCTGTGCTCTTGCTTCAGAATCTTTGCACTTCCTTGCCTCTGTGCTTAGCAAGCTTCTAATCATTTTCTTCCTTCTTCCTGCTATTTTTGCTTCCATTACTGAGTGCTTACTACTTTCAACATCTTACATATATGACATTATTTAATTCTCACAATAATCCTATGACATAGATATCCTAATTCACAAATAACTTGTGAAAATATTTTTAATGTGTAAGACGAGGGATGAAAATTCTTTCAAGAACACTAGCAAACAAAAATAAAAAGACAGCTACTGCATGGATAAAATCATGAGCAGGCAATTCACAAAAGCAGTGAAGATGACAAGCCAGTATATGAACTGTTCGACCTCATTCTCAAGCAAAGAAATGCAACTTAGAGCCACTAGTCTCACTTACAAAAGTGCAAACAAAGAAAAAGAAAGAGAGAGGAAAAAAAAAAATAAAAATAAATAAATAAAAAAAAAATATATATATATACACGTACTTGTTCATATGTCATTATTAGCCAGTCAAAAGTTTTAAAAATGGTAACTGCTTTGACCTAGCAATTCCACTTTAGGAGTTTATCCAAGGTAAATGATCATTATCTTTTATATAGTCAGAAAGAATTGGTAGTTATTTTAAAAATCATTAATCTGTTTAGGTGTTTATTTAATCTAAGTGGATTATAAACTCATTTATATAATAAACATAATTAATATATTCATTCATATTAAAATACATTATTTATGAATATATTTTATATTTATTCATTATTCGTATTTATCTTTGTATGTAAGAAGACTGCTTTAGTGGCTGACAGAGAATAACCACATAAATAATTTGTTAAATGACTGATAATACACTGTTTATCACTATCAGTGTTGGTTGATTAAAACTCTTTACACATATGTATAACTCCTTTTTTATTTCATCAGTGGACTTTACATTATTTTACATATAGAGTAAAGTCATTATTATTATTAAAAATTGACCTACATTAATTATTTCCAGAATCTCTCATACTCTACTGCTTTGGATTTTGGTGAAGAACAAATAGCTCTAATAACGGACAGGTAGCATAAATCAAGAATCAGCTTTTGCTCCATAACAAACCACTCAAGCTTAGTGGCTTAAAATGACACATTTCTTTCTTGTGGTTTTGTGATTGGCTAGAATTTCTGGTCTGGGCAGACTTGGCTATCGCCAGGGTCAGCTGGTGGTTTGGATGGGGCTGAAAGGGTTAGAATGTCTTCGCAGCATGTCTAGTCTTTGGCTAGAGGTCAGCTGGGCAGCAGGGCTGACTTGGAACATAACTCATTTTCCAGCATTAATCTAGACTTTTCCCACAGTGGTGGTCATAGGGTTCGTAAGAGTAGCAAGACTATAAGCCCTAATACATCAGTTTACTTCTTGTCTTCTGTATCTCATTAACCAAAGCAAAAGACATGATGCTCAATGCTTCATTTCAGGGAGGATGGGAGAAATAGACTCCACCTTTTAGTGGGAGAAGCTACAACATCGCATTGCAAAAGAATGTGTTTAGAAGGATGGGAAGAGTAGTTGCCACTCTTGCAATCTACTGCAATTTAAAAGAGCAGCGTTATTAGAATTGTAGAAGATATTCTAGGTATAATGAAGACATATTACTGATGGAATAAATTGTATAACTTTTGATTAAAAAAAAACAGAATGTATACCCATTGTTTACCTCAGTCACTCAATACAAGTGATTATTATTATGAACTAAAGTTATCCTCAGATCATGAAAAAATACTGCAAGACTGAAATGTAAACGCTAACTGAGGGAATGGTGAGTGACAAAGGTGAAAATATAAACTAAAGCAAGATAACATTGGACTTTGATGACAAAGTTTAAGGAGCTTGGATTTTATCCTATAGATAAAGTCGAATTGACATTTAAACAGCTTAATCTGATCTATATGAGATGATAAATGTTAGCTGAACTGATTGTGTTAATCATTTCACAATATATGTAAATCACATTATCATGCTATACTCATTAAACTTATACAATGAGGTATGTCAATTATTTCTCAATAAAATTGGGGAGAAGCTTAATCTGAAGATAAAGGATAAATTTCAAGGGGGAGTGATCGGGAGGCTGCTAGAATTTCCAGACAACAGAAGAAAAGTGTCTGGACTTGGGTAATAGTATAAACAGAGAAGTTGTTAAGAAGTAAATTGCCAGAATTTTTATTTTTTACGTTGGCTATGGAGATGAAGGTGAGAGAGATTTAAAGGAATAATTCCTAGGTAAAAAATCTTCATTTCTTAGGGAATAGTATTCCACTGATGGAAATGAATCTGGGGTGGAAAAGGAGATAAGTTTAATGTTTGCTATTGAACTTTAAGTTTTTGGTGGAGTAGACAAGGCGAATCTAAAGTTAGAAGGAATGTCTCAGCTAGAATTGTAGATTAAGGCAGTGATGTACTGGTAAGTGTTTAACAACCAGCTCTGGGGCAAGTGCAGCATCTTGATTTGTAGCATTTGCCAATTTTTCTGGGTAAATACATCCACCTTAGCCAATTTCAGGCAATCAATGAGTTATCACTGAACACGGAATTGGAAAGAAAAATTTTTAATCTGCTATTATGCACCCGAGAGTTGGCTTTAGTATACCACTGATCATCAACGTATTTTAGATGTAGAAGCCTTACCCAAAGTAAGTCTAACTCTCAAAAGTCCCAGTAAAGAAACTATTATTATTAGTGCTATTATTCTCTTTTTTCAATGAGCACATGGTCAGTAAATAGTAAATGTTGAAGTTGGATTAAAACTCATCTGACTTTAACTCCAAATAGCTTGCTTTGCAGGTATTCCATGATTTTTGTTAGCAATTTCACCTTATTTTCTTAATCGACTCTTATTTTTAGAGAGGAAGAAAGGGAGGGAGAGGAGGAAGAAGCATTTAAGGAAGAAAGTAAGGAAGACACATCTTTATTTAGTATATTGCTCATTTTTGTTTTTCCTCCCTGGTCCCGGGTCTCAAACCCTAGTTCCTGGACTATACACATGGTCTGCATACCAGTGTCTCAGTCGCCTGAGTCACAAAGGCATGCCTCTTACTTGACTTTTTTCCCTGCCCCAGATGCCACACAAATTCTGTAATTACACTTTATGTGAAAAACTTGTTGTGTAGGAAGTATATACTGAAGTACATATCGAAAATAAGGATAAAATGTCTACACGGATGATCAGTTTCTGGCTCAGGCTCTTGTGTCAAACATTTATATACGCTGTGTCTCCCTGCGTTCTTGGGTGGATTCTCTATGGAAGCAGAGCCTGTGAGGGTGATTCTTATTAAATGCTTTAGTAAGAAAGTTCTTTCAGGAGAGGGGGAGTGACAGGGAGGCAAGATGGGAAAAGCTAAGTAATGATATATAGTCTTAGCTTCAGACTACATTTAGTTTGATTTCACTAGTTATAACACACAAATTAGATCACAGAATTAATCTTATGTTGAACTTAGAAAACTGGCTCTTGAGACCTATGTGTGAGTCAGTTTTTACCAGTGGGGTGCCCAGAATGGGGAGGTGGGAGGCAGTTTATGAGGGCAGGAGAACGTAAAATCTACCAGGAGGGGTAGTTTCTGTAAGCTGAGAGTAATTCCCTGGAGACTACGGCAGTTGGGCCGGCATCTGGCAAGGAGAATCTGGATGGCTCATCAATAGTGCCCACTGTAAGAATAATTCTTAAAGTATGATTCTGTGTAGCAACGTAAGATCAGCATGGGAACATACAAAAGTAAATACAAAATACCTTCTAAAGTGGCATTATGAGAGATAAGATTTTATTTATTTCTGTTTGTAAAGCTGGATGAATGAATAAACAGATTAAAGAAATTTATTGGAATCAATATAAAGTTTTAATAATCCATGAGTTAATGAGCTAATTGCAGCACCTAGCAATTTCCATTCAACTGGTATTTATTGATCTCTTACTTTGTGCCAGGCTCCATATTGGATACTGATGATATGGAGGTAAACCGCAGATGTTCCTCCCTCCCTCCAACAAGGAGACTAAAATACGGTGGATTAACTAAATACAGCATATAAAAGCACACACAGCTCTTACGTGATAAGTATATTTGTCACATTAAAATAGATTCCTATGCTGTATGTTTTCAACATTACAAGATGAGAAAATACTCTTTCTGTTTTCAACTCCTGCACTGAAGATTTTTCTTGTGGGTTTGATGAATAGGATATAACAAAATGGGAAAAATATAAAAGTTGTCATTAAACAGACATGTATTTAAATTTTAGAACAGGACTTATTTTGCAACTTAAATCTTGGAAAGTTACTAATCATTTTGAGCCTTTGTTTCTTTATATCTAAAGAAAATGGCAGTAAAATTATCTATTATGCTGGGTCAATGTATGGGTATTCAAACAATGTTAGTTCTTTCCTTTTTCCAAAAATATATGTTGAACATGGGTTTTCAAAGAGAAGAAAAGAAAATAGATAACCTGTTTCCAATTACTATAGGATTATATGACAATGAAAATTCTGAATCTACACAATTTCTGTCTTGACATTAATATTACTATGAATTTTTGGCAGTTTGTAAATATTTTGGAAAGCAAGCATTGAAAAAAATATTCATAAATTTGTATTTCTCCTGTTTCAAAGAATTATCTTAGGAAAAAGAATTCCATTAGGTTGGAGTTTTCATTTCCCCTGACTTTTTCTATGCCATTTTCACAACTGTCATGATTAGAGAAAAACTGACTCACCTGATGACAGACTCTGTAGAAAAGAGCTAATCTTCAGTTGTTTAGTAAGGTCCTGCAAATGAAAAGATTTAGCAGAAAGGCAGTAACTCAAAAAAACAAAGTTGACTGAGCCTTGTATTAGAGTCAAGATTAGACAAAAATGTGACAAAGTCAATATTTTTCTTTGGTGTCCCTGATCTCTCCTTTCACTCCCCTTTTTCCTATCATCTTGAGGCCCCCCCCACCCCCAACTGGTTCTCAAATGCTTCTCCTTTAGAGGATGGTCTGTTAAACTAACTCTAATTTTTTTTTTATTATTATTATTGAAAGGGTATTTCATTTTGACAATGACTTGTTTTGAGGTATACATAGTGGTATTTTTAC
>RJWH01000543.1:84371-220848 GCA_004363575.1 Solenodon paradoxus
CTCTCCCTCTCTCCCTCTCTCCCTCTCTCCCTCTCTCCCTCTCTGTCCCTTTGTCCCCATTTTTAGTGTTGTTTAATGTATGGCATTTATTTGTTTGTATATGCCATCATGTGAGAGTTATCATACAATGTCTGTTCTCTTTCTGGTTTATTTCACTAAGCATAATTCTCTCAAGTCCATCCATGTTGTTGCAAATAGCAGGATCTCTGTCTTTTGATGGCTACATAGCATTCCACAGTGTATATGTACCACATCTTCTTTATCCACTCCTCTATTTGTGAACATTTAGGTTAAACTAACTAATTTATCGATGTATTACCTCCCTCTGAGGTGTTTTCTTGTCACCAAGGGACACAGGACAGTCACAGGAATACATGAATAGTCAGTTTTAGAAATGTATAAATCTGTAGAAGAAGATGTTTAAAAATCGCATGACTTTCTCTACCTAAAGGAGACAGTTTGTTATGGTAAAATCACAGGACAACTGTAGTGGGCATAGGAGGTTTTTTCATCCATTATCCCTTTTTGAGTAATAGTACACTGGTTTACCAATTTCCTTTTGTGGAATCACCTTTCCCCTATTAAGTGGAAACTAGATAAGACCATAAAGAAAGATACTATAAGGACCATAAAGCAAGGTACTGGAGGGAGGGGACAGATGACACAAGATTCACTCTGACTCTTTCTCTCCCTGGTTCTTTGATTCTTAAATGGAATGATGCTGAGATAAGGGAAAAACAAAAGTTGACTACTCTTGTTCTAAGTTGGCTCTGTCAAAAAGACTGGAAAGTTCCTATTCCTGAAACCACTGAAGCTGCCTGGTTTTTGTCCCTTCTGAGCTTGGCACGTTAACTTTTGTTTTACTTCTCAGAGCATGCCATTATCTTCCAACATATTCCATCTTGTTTAGGTTAGCCAGAGAGGCTTCTGTTGCTTACAACCAAAGACCCACATCTGACTCCTAGGATCAAGAGACATAATAGTTCTCTGTGAATTACTTAACAGTTCTGGTTTTATTTTTTTCATAGGTGAAAAGTAAATGATTGGACTACTCTAAATTCTTCTCCAACTCTAAAAAGAAATAAATATATACAGTTAGTCCTCCTTAGACGTCTTGAATAATTTTCAACATATGCCTATGCCTAGATGAATAGGTTGGGGGCTAATGCACGTTCCCATTAACTGTGACTTCTAATTTGGTTCCTTAGCATGCATGCCTTTAGCCTCTAGGCCCTGGAGTCCATTTAAGGTCTTTTAAGCAGAGGCCACATCTGTGGTGTCTGAATTATCTGGCTGAGCATCCTGAGCTTACTGGATATTTGCCAACCACATGCTAGAGCAGGGCCTGTCAGAATGGCCTCATTTTGAAAGACCATTTAAATGCTAAGAAGAATTACATCTGAGAGAAAGGAAAACATGGGGAAAGAGCCCAAGGAATTGGCACAGCTGGGTATCATTAGCAATAATCAAACCTTACCCAGTACACAAAGCTACAGGAAGTGAGATGGGGGGAATGTGTCCATGTAGGCATGTTTATGTATATTTTATGTTTATGTTTACATATATGTATTTTTCTGGGTAAGAAAGTAAATATGTAAATGTTTAAAAATAAATTTTGTTTCTTCTGCTTGCTTTTTGCCATCCTTTTAGCTTAAATCTTCCCACTGTGTGTCAATGGGAGTGTTTGTTGCATTGAAATCATCTTGAAATTTTAGTCTTTGAGGCAGTAACTTTGATGTTGTAGACTCAGGAGAGGATTAAATAATTACATTTAGCAGGAAAAAAGGTGCAGATATTAAGTAGTTACTGGAGAATCTAAGTGTGAAAAACAGATCCATGAAATAGCTGTATTTTTTTCTCCAGTTATTACATATTTTATAATAATTAATTTTTATTATAAAGTGTCTTTATTTTAGGAAGACAACTTAGAAAATATATGATGTGTATATATATATATATATATATATATAAAGATATAAATAAACATTACCTATATGCCTACCACCCAGTGATAGCCACTATTAATATTTTGGTAAATTCCTTTCATTTGCAGAATATGACTTGTACTAAAATAATTAGAGAATAATAATAAATTCTTCTATTTCTGCACATGCATTTGTTTACCAATTTGCTAAATAGAAACAAGAGTTTTCATAGCAGCTTTTAATTTAACTTTACAAATAAATTAAAAAAATCATTGCTCTGCATGTTTTCTCTTTTAAGTTGAAGCTTGTCATTTTACATTGCTCTCTACCCCCACCCCATTCACTTTAACTCACTCTACTGTGCCAGTCTGTGCTCACCTTCAGTATAACCAAAGTCACTCTCCCAACCAAATTCATAACACATGTCAAAACAGGCAGAGATGGTCAATAATAATAACTGAATCCATGTGTTAGGTACTACACGAAAGACTTTTTTATGTTACTTAATCCTCACAAAACCTTTTGATAAAGAGGCTATTAATGTGCTTGTTTTGCTGATGAAGAATATATATCTCAGGAAAAATAAGTGACTTGCTCAAGATGATCATAACTAGTTACTGGCAGAGTTTATGTTTCAGCTCAGGTCTACCTGATCCCAAAGCCATTCTGCTGAGGTAGCTTCTAAGGGCAAAGAAAAGTCATGTCTTGACAAAATTGTGAAGACAAAAGTCTATGTTTGGTGCTCTCAATTCTAAGTTGTAAGTATGAGCTTTTTTGAAAGTAATGTTTGATGAGAAGGGTATCCATTAAGGGTTTTCGATAATAATATGGATGGAATGCTCTGAGCATTGTGAATGTTCGTAGAGAACATTGACTTCTAGAACATTATTAGCACTGGCACCTAGAGTTATTCTAGGGATAGTATGATTTTATTTAATTTCTTTAACTTTTAGGGTATCTGAAACTTGGAGAAGTGAGATTACAATTTCTGGGTAATGATAGAGTATGGCCTGGAATCTAATTCTATCAATAGAACTTTCTGATCATGCCAAGGTCTCTTTGCTTCATAATGTAGATTAATCTGATGAAACAAAATTATCTTGAATAGTTTTGCTTTGAAAAGTATTGCTTTTCCTTCTGTTAGATTATTTTCTCCAGATCCAATTTTTCTTTTAGGCTAAGGACTCATAGTGGCTCTTTTTAAGGCTTTATCTCTTTGATATTTTATCATTCGAATCAAATGAGGTTCAACCAGTTCATATCCTCCTAAGTTTTAAAATTCTCTGTGAAATTTTTTTCTTTACCATCTGTCCAACGTGTTGTCTTAATTTATATGGAACCACTTAAGGCAGAAGTCATGCCCAGAGTGGTTTCATGTTGCAATATGTGTTCTTTTTCTCTGCTTGGCTCTTCATTTTAATTTTTTAAATGGAAAAATATGTTGAATACAAAGAGTGACCCAATGAAATTACCGTATGAAACACAGTCCCTTCATGTAGTTTAAAGTACAAGTAGTTCAGAAAATAAAAGGATAAATTGATGCATATAGATTTATAGGTTTATATTCCTATGACTTGCTTGCAAATATACTTACTTTGGTAGAATTCAATCTGCATTTTTCCATCATAAATTAAGTGCTTCTGTTCAATAGAAACTCAGTTATTATTTTATATTAAAAAATGTTGAAGTAGCACTAATTCATAACATTATATATAACTGTCAGATTTACAGCACTACAGTATCTATATACAGTTCATCTCAAGCATCACCAAAACTCTGTTTCTATCTACTACCATAGAATTGAACACCTTTATGCGTTTCACTCACACCCAGCTACCTTCACTTCTGATCATCTCTTCTCTGTAGCTTTTGTTTTTGTTTTTTTATTTTGTTTATTAGTTTGCTTTGTTTCTTTGTATTCCACATGATTAAAATCATGTAGTACGTGTCTTTCTCCCTCTGACTTGTTTCACTTAGCATAATACCCTCAAGATCCATTCATTATTTAAGCCACTTTACCTTCCATTTTGAAGTTACTTCCCTTTCCTATTGGTTTTGACCTTAAACGTCATCTTGAGCCTCTGAATTTGACAATTTAAAATAATTAGGTTGTAGAAATAACAAGAACATTTCTCATTAGAATAGAAATTATGAGAATAGAATGTCCATTTAGTTTTATTCTGATAAAGTGAGCTGGAGTTCCAAGAAGACTGAATAAAAAAACTAAGTGAGGGCAGATGTTATCAGATTTGTAGACTTATGAGGTAATTCTGTCGACATCATTTGAGTGAATACATGTTTCGCAAATCTAAGCACTGTCAGCTCTACATCCAGGACATTTTCTATATAGTATGCATTTCAAATAAGCACACATGGATTTTCTCTGTTAATATTTTTTCTTTGCATTTACTAAAGGCTTGGGTTCTGTTTAATGAAATGCAAAGAAGGATATCTAAATGCTTAGTGAAAGATGAGGGTGATGGATGCCTATAATTTATATATCTAGAAATCTAATCCATCATTACTTTGGGAAGAAAAGCATAGTTTATGACTAAACTATGGCTACTTTTATAAATTGCTTGCATTTCAGAATACTCATTAGTTGAACAGCTCCAGTTTCATTTATATTTAAGTATGTGATAGAAAATGGATACATATACATTTTTAATTAAAATATTTAACAGGTAATTGTGTAAATTTAAGGTATAGAACATGTTAATTTTATGTGTTTACTTATTATAATATGATTGCCATTGTAGTGATACTTATCACTTCCACCATGTTACATAATTATCATTTCTTTTTAGTGGTTGAAATAATTAAATTCTAGTTTTATTCTTTGTATGAAGTTGTCTTTCTATTTACATGTAAGTCATATCATACATCATTTGTTTTTCTCTGACTTAGCATAATGTCCTCAAGTTACAATCATGTTGTTACAAATGACAAGATTTTCCTCCTTTTTCATGGCTAGTAATATATAATTGTATAGAGTCATGTGACAATGATGGGGATATAGTCTGAGAAATGTAGTGTTAAACAATTTTGTTGTTTTACCAATGTCATAGAGAGTAACTACACAAGCCTAGATGATACAGTCTACTATATCTAGGCTATGTGACAGGATCTACTAGGACCACTGCTGAAGATGTGAACTATTGTTTTGACCAAAATACGGTTAAGTTTTTTTCTCTCTCTCTCTCCTTATGTATAGATATATATGTATGTATATATGTTTATATGTATACATGTATACACATGCATACATAATATACTTTTCTATGTGTCTATATATAGAGATATAGCTATCATATATACATATAGACACATACACACAATATGAAATCACTGACAGTGGCAAAAATGAAGAGAAAAGGAAGTTCTCCCCATTTTTTATGAGGAACCCTATTTTATGATGCAGTCCTATGTGGGGCTTATATTAATTTATTATGAAATATTTGTTAAATGTCTGCTCTATGTCAGGCACTGGGCTAAGTTCTGGATAAACAATGGTGAATGGGATATGCACTCCCCTGGCTTCCTGAAGTTTCCAATCCCATGGCTAATACAGATAAGATATATATTTATACATTCTGAAAATGCTATAAAAGAAAAAAAGAAATCTGGTAGGAAATATCTGGGGTAAAGGAGATAGGCAAAGAAGGCCTCTGAGAAGAGATGCCATTAAATTGAATTCATGATGAAGTGGGGTGCAGGTGAAGTGTTGCTTTTGTTGCTATCATTTTTACAGTGTAGACCTGAGCAAAATTTTGTATAGTTTATGTATGAAGTCTATAATACAATATGTTACAGGTGAACAAACCAAGGCTTTAGTTGCAGAAGTCACAAAGGTAGTAAAAGGGGGAAGTTGGGGAGAGGAGAGGTAAGGTGGACATAATCCTGAATGTCACTCCAGAATTCATAGTCTTTGAAGCTGTAATTTCATTTCTACAAAAGCTAACATAAAGGAATAACCAGAAATTAAAAAATAAATTTAGGTATGTAAGTATGATCCTCTCAATGCAAAGTCTTTTATTAGTCTTCTGTTTGAGGGCTAAGTGGGGGTAATCAGATGAAGTTTAACTGTATTTAATACTACTCCGTCTTTCATCTTAAAATAATTTATATGTAAAAGGTTATAAAACAGTTAATCATCAAAATTCCAAAAAAGTGGTCAGATTTTATCAGACTAATTGGAGAAAGACAAAGGAATAGAGTTGGAAGGAAACATAAAGTGAAAAGGGAAGAAATAACACATAGGAGATGGGTTTTGAGCAATGAGAGAAAATCTTTTAGAAATTAGTCTGAAAATATTGTCTTCCCAAATCCCAAAAGCGAGTGAGGGTTTTAGGGCTGCCCCAAATATATCAGAAGACACACTCAGACATTTTCCATGAAGCTTTAACAAAGGGTTCACATCTGATGGGCCATCTCCAACATTTCCTTTATTCCATGAATTTGTGCAAAATTGAATACAGAAAATACATTTGATAAAATGTACATAACTGAGCCTTTTTGTTATTGCACTTTTGATGGCAAGACTATCAAATAAAGCAGAGAGAGAGAGAAGAAAACTTTTGGTCAATTAGCAAATTCATCCTAGTCTTTGGACTCATTTGAACCCATCTAGAGTATAGTTCTATAGAAGCTAAGTAATGAAAACCATGCCAGGAAAATTACCAAATTGGAAATAAGATAAAAAATTAAAAAGACATGTAAGATATCTTTCAGTATAAAACAGGCCAAAGGCTACCCAAGAATTGTGCAGGGAATGTATTTCATTCATTAAAAGTGAATGAAACCAAAGGTTCAACCTCCCTAATCTTTTGATCAGATGAATATTGATGATGGACCAATCTATGTAGTAATGCCTACTACTGAGTAAAGGCTACGACTTAGTAAGGTCACTTGTAAACAGGGAGACTGACTTTGATGGTGGGGGAGCCAGGTGGAATTGATAACGTCAGGGACATATGGCCTCTTCATCATTACCAGGGTGTATCTAACCCAGCACACTTATCCTAACATTTCCTTATTAAGTTTCCTATAAATAGCCCAGCTTCTTAAATGTTTTTTGTAAACATGGAGACTTTGACTTTGATGGTGAGGGAGCCAGGTGGAATTGATAACATCAGGGACATATGGCCTCTTCATCATTACCAGGGAGTATCTAACCCAGCACACTTATCCTAACATTTTCTTATTAAGTTTCCTATAAACAGCCCAGCTTCTTAAATGTTTTTCGAACTTGTCATAACATCTTACTTGTTTTCTCATTAGTTATTGAGTTAATTAAAATCTTTTACATGTGTTCATTTTACATTTGCTGGAGAGTCATGATTTTACTTCTGAAAATTATACTTTAACATGGAGGATAAAGAACCTATTGTTAATCAGTATTGTTTTACTGATGCGCAGTAAAGTGGGATTTTATTTGCATGGTATTTGTAATTTGCTATGAATAATTTTCCTATTTCTTGATTTACAATTCAGTATGTATATTTATGCCTATTAGTCACACCTCCATAGGAAAAGTTTTGTTCTTTTAAATTGCTATTTTGGCAAACAAATTTTCTAATTTTCTAATTACATGAAATACCCAAATTTGGTGGGTGTAATTAACATTAGCAGTCAGGATCCTAATGCACAGAGTAGACAGACAAGTTAGCAGAGACCAATTTAGTGCTATGACTAAATAGAGCTGACTTCATCACATATCCTTCCATACCAGTACCTGATCTCCTTTGTCTCATTCTCCTTTTATCCTCCTGTATACACTTTGCAGGGTATTTGGAGACAGGTTTTTTAAAAAGCAGTTGAGTGGGCCAGTACTTTATATCTGTTTGCATGCCTTTATTATTTGTCATTCAGGAAGGTGAATGGATATCCATTTGCTAACAACATCATGGATGCTCCGTGTATGTCTACAGTGTTCCGCTGACTTAAAAGAAGAGATTCCCATTTGACAAGCAGTGCTCTTTAATGGGATTCTAAAGTTTTCACAATGGAAGTTAATGACATATAGTTGAGATTGCTTGAATTATGAGGAAACTATTTGATAGGAATAAAGTGAACTGATAACAAAGCATTCACTTACTGACCACATCTCATTTGTCTGTGTTCCAGTAATTCTACATATCATGCTCACTGGCAGAAGGTGTTTTATGTTTGTTATGCTAATGTGCTATGGAAATAACATCTTTTAAAATTCCCAGCTCAAGGTATCATGCAAAACAGTTGAAAGCAATAACTTGAGTTTTACAGGGAGCTATATTAACCCCATCAGTGTTTTTTGCTTTTGTTTAGAAAAAAAGTATTTGAAATGTAAATGTTCCGACTTTGCTGATCTTTGGGTAACATCAGGGGCTTCCATCACTGACAGCTATTTTGTATAAACCCATGAGCCATTTTTCTAAAATGGGGACCAGGGTCATGGAGTGAGGGTGGGAGAAGCACAGAACTGCCAGGTTATTGAAAAAGAAACTGTGGGCTTCCTTTATCTTTTGCATTTACTTGTTGTAGACAAGTCAAACCACGGATGGGTTCCTGGATGGAAAACTTCTCAAAAGAGGTCTCAAGACTTGTTGTTGTGCTCTGGAACTTTAACCTTTTCGGAGGTAATCATCTTACTTTGACACTAATTGGTGAAGTAAAGTTTGACAAGTCATTAACCTCTCCCAGGTTTTATCTGTAAGAGATGGTTTTTGAAGTAGGTCATTGGGAAGATTTCTTTTCAGTAAGCAATTTTGAATCTTTAATTTGGGCCTTTGTCTAGTGATATCCAGAGATTTATAGACTCAACTAATCTGAGTTTTCTCTTAAAATAATAATATTCTTTATTATGATTTACAGTTACAAATTAGAAATAAATATGTGCCCTTAAACTTGGGAGGCATAGTAAGTGCTCAGTATATGTTTATTGTGAATTAATATATTCTACTATAAAGGTAAACCTTCTTAGGTTTAACTTTTTCTAAGTATTCGGATAATCACAGATGAGAAAAACATTCGACTTTCACTTTTCTTTCTGACATGAGTTAATTATGTTCACTACAGTGAAAGGTAAATAATTTCTTAAGTGATCTGCAAAAGTTAAAACGTGGGAAAATTACTCTATTTGAAGGTAGGAACAACTCACGTCTAGTCTAGTAGTCTAGCTCTGCAACTCAGTTGGACGATTCATATCTCTTATCTGCAAAGTGGGAATAATATCTCATAGGGTTGTGATATATATGAAAGTGCTCCACCTTCTATGAGATGCTTTACAAATGTGAGATTTCCTCAGTCTTCAATTAATTTAAATAACTCTATATACTGGAATAAGATCTTATAATTCTTTCTCCCCAGAACTGAAATGGGAAACTGAAAGGGTTGATGAACTGATAAACACACAACCAAACTAAAAAGCCAAAATAGCTACATCAAGCTTGAAGATCATTCATCAGAAGTGAATGAAACAAAAAGGGTCAACCTCCCTAATCATTTGATCATCTGAATATTGATGACGGCTCAACTTATATTCCTCATAAAGATGGCCATAACAGATGTTATCAACCCCACTATAGACAATTTAATGGAAAGCAACCATCAACAACATAGGACTGGAAGTAAGGAACCCTGGATTTAGACTCCTGCCAGGATTTAGACTCCTGCCAGGATTTAGACTCCTGCCAATGAAAAGGAACATGTTTTATTGCTCAGCCTTGCTGAGTCCCAGTTTTCACTTTTGTGAAATTATAGTTGGGAGGAAATGACTTTTATGTTTCTTATTTAGTCATTGCTGATTCCTGTTCCCACTGATGGAATTGAGGTAAGCATTTTCTTTTTGTTTCATTTTTATGTCTTCTCAAATTTATCTGGAATAGCATTTTAAACTGTTCTTTATTTTGTGCCTATGGATCATTGCATTTTTGGTTAATCAAAACATCAGTCTTGACTTTTAGGATTTGATGTTTGAAAGGATGTTTTCAAAATAAATTTGAAGAGACTAATAATTAAACTTATCCGTCCATAATTCGGAGAATAAATTAATCAGGTTCTTTTAGCAGCAGAAATGATTTTCCCATTCTAAATGATCATATTCAAAATGATTATATTCTAAGATTACAGATACCTAAATCATAAAATGAGACTTCTGGTTTAATTAAATCTGATCAAATAAGGCTTTTTCTTCAATTGTGCATCATCATTACTCAAGCTTAAAAACAATTTGAAGGTAAGTAAAGCAAAATTCTAAACTTATTTTTCCAGAGAGAAATTATGTTAAAGAGAAGCAAACATGTACTTTACATCCTGATATTGACTGATAAGACTAGTGAAAGTGCTTGGGACAAGTCACCCCAAGACTCTTAAGAATTCATCTCCTCAAGATAGCCTACTCTGACATGCAGATAATGTTGAGCTGAGAACAGTGCACCACGGACATTGAAGAAAAGCTCTTGCTCTTTCCGTAATACTTTTACCTTCCCCGACTTCATGAAACCATCACAGTCTCTACCTTTAAGAATGAAGTTTGGCAGAGTCATTTATTCAGGTGAATGAATATCTATAGACATGTCCTCATCATATAAGAAACCCATCTTTACTTTCAGTTTAAAGATTAAGTCATCTTTTCCTTGTCCTGTAAAGCCCCCATACCCTCCTCTTTCCTCCATAAAGATTGAAAGCAGTATTTACCTAGTCATTGTAGCTCCCCTCTGAGCCCATTATTAAATTGGTCTTTTCCCTCTACCAACCTGTCTGATATTTGTCTTCTTACCAACCCAAGAAGAACCCAGAGGGGTGGGAAAAATTTCCCTTGGACCCCAACACTGAAAAACTCTATCTTTCTAAGAAACTAGAGAAAATATTCTCCCTCAAGTCATATAAACATGGTATCAACTCAGTGAGGCAATTCATGAATCAAATCTTAAATAATTAAAATGAATCAGGCTCCGTGTGATATCACATACCTTGTCACCATTTACTTATTTACCTGTCAACATTCTTGGCTATAAAGGCCAAAAAAGTGAAAATTTAGAGAAATGCCTCAAGACTAAAATTTTCTTGAGGTGGGATCAAGCAGGATATAGGTTGAGCACTGAGTTTCTGCATCTGGCAACCCTTTATTTTATGTTAGTATACACTGTGTTGGGCACAGTGTTACTGATGTTAAAATCAAGGTTCAGTTAGCAGCAAAGAGGAAGAAACAGTTGCTGGACAGGCAAGGAACACTCTCTTCCACATATTATACAGCTTATTCATATCAGTTGATTTCCTCTGTCAGTACCTGTTTAATCATTATTCCTAACCTTTACTTCTTTTCTTTTAAGCTACAGAGTCACTAGAAAAGAAATGAAAAGAAAAGCTATGCAAAATAGAAAAAAAGAAAAGCATAATAATTTCTTTACTTGATCATTCCTGAGGTAACGACTATGGAGTCAAAGAACTCTGAAGAACAGTTTACACACTCCTAGCCTGTCGATTTTTCTTAAATATTGACATACAAAAATAAAGACATAATCTGGAGGTAGTTTGGTATGCACAAAATTGATCTATAACTTTCTTGTTTATAACCGGTAGATTTTTTTTTTTAACCCACCTCCTGTTTGCCTACATGCCGGATTAAACATTTACTATTGTCTCAGTCAAACTTACCCACTGAAGCCCACAGTGTTGAATGCTAAAGACCAGGGAGGCTATTATGTGTTTATGTCTTCTCTCCCAGTTGCATGTTACACTTACCATGACATAGTGGTGCTTTGCTAAGCTATTCATGATAGTTTTACTTGATACTATCATAATGTAATTTGAATATTATGTAACTGAAGAAATATGAATACAAAGATAAAAGTGTTCTTTCCTGAGAAGTAAGCTGACAAAAATTAACCTAAAGTGAATCATTGACTTGACTGAAAGAGCCAAAACTCTAGAACATCTAGAGGAAAACAGGGGAGATAGTCTTTGGGACTTCGATTAAGCTTAAATTTCTTAGGGGACACAAAAAGCATGAATTAAGAAAATTCTTACATTGGACTTAATCAAAATGGAAAACATTTGATCTTCAAAATAAAATGAAAAGACAAGCCATAAACTGGGAGAAAACATTTTCAACACATAGACCTGATGAAAGACATACCCACAATAATAAAAACTCTGAACATTTAATAATAAACAACTCATAAAAAATGATTCAAAGATTTGAACAAATAAGTAAATGGACGGTGAATGGTTAAGTGTCAGTTTCTCACTGTTAGAGACGTGACAGAAAAGTAGAACAAAGGTTAGAGTGAACCCTATGAAGCTAGCTGAGTCAGAGATATTTTATGAGTTACCTTAATGTATATACAGATGGATGAATACAGCAACAAATATAGGCCTCTTTCTATATGCCAAGTGAATACTCAGAAAAACCTACTACTATCTGCTAAGAGGCACGGGGGCTTTAAATTACAGCTGTGCCTCATGGGAACAGGAAAAGTGGTCTAGCTAATCAGGAAAGAAAACCTCCAGAGAACCAACTCATCAGGCAAATTCCCTCTGCCTCTGACCCGCTCTGCAATCACATGGTGACTTGATTATCTCACTGAAATGCAGCTACATTCTCCAGTCTTTCTTATAACTTTTTCTGCCAGTTGGAATTTCACACACCTGGTTGCAATAGCCACAAATTTAAAGTCCACATTAGCTTAGAGCTAAGTGCTCACTATCATCTGATTTAGTTTTTCTATCTCTTAGACCCAGTTTTTCAGAGAGGATTTAGCTGATGCAGTATGTGTCAGCGTGTCTAGGAAGAGGGGCTACTTGTATAAACATGACTGCTGGACAGGTGTCTTCATAGGCATACAATCTCTGCTCAGAAGATCTCTGCACATGCCTTTGAATGTTCTGTGGATATGTCATGAAATTCTTAATTTTCAAATAAGAACCCCATAAATTATGTAGCCAGCCCTGTTGCTGGACTTAGATGTGTGGCAGTAATTGGTGGTCTGGGTAAATTCTCTTATCATGTGATACTGGAAAGTAGGAAATATTTGTTGTATTTAGAGTCCTGATTTTCAAAGTTAGGCTTCTCTTTTCTTTGTGCTTCCAGTGCTGCTTAGTGCCTCTTTCATTTAATAGAAGATTGAATAGGCTCCTTATAGGTGCTAAGTTCATAGAAGGCCCTGGAGACACTTGGTGAGCCAGTTTTCTTTCATGGAACTTAGTGTTACACCAGGTTTACCCCAGTCCTGGAGTTACTGCTTTGTGCAGCTTCTTGTCAAGGAACTGCCATTCTGTCTTTAAGGAACCTCCAACCCTTCTATTCTGAAGTTCTTCTAATAACTCCGACAAGTGCAGTTGAAAGGCATGCTGAGACTTTAGTAGCTTGAACTGGTAGGGAAAAGAGGCGAGTAAGAGGATTTGTGAATTTGCCAGGGTGAAGTTTCCTTTATTGCCCTGATCAAGCACAGCAAGTTACCACAGATTGATCGTCAGCAGTTTAACACGGCAAGTTTAAGGGGATAGTAAGCTTACTTCCAACTGCCATTAATACTCATGTTAGTCTGACCTGAGAACAAGTAGAAATCATTAGGGAGTAGTGAAACTCACTATTTTGAAAGTCTCATTATTACAGCTGTGTCGATTATTCTCTGCCTATTTGTTGAATACTCCCCTTACATCTGGCACTGTGCTATAAGCTCTTTGTATGTATTATCTCATTGAGTTCTCTCAAACACACTGTCAAGACAGTAATAATAATCTGATTTAACAGATTGCCAAATCGAGGTTCAGTAACTTAAGATTTCATAGCTACTAAAGGAATATGGACTCAAACAGACCACAAAGTCCTTGCTGTATCTCTTATATTTTGCTATTGAGCTTTTTAGGAAAATTCAAAATTGTTTCTCCTGGTAGTGCAGCCTTGCATATAGAAATGTCGGTTACACTTAGTAAAACATTCCCTTCTCCCTTCCTCATCAAAAAAAAAAAAATAGAGAGTATACAAAGTATTATTAAAGTCAATAAAGCAAGTGGAATAGGATATCTAGTTATCTTATTTGCTTCTTTGATTCTATCTGCATTTTCTTCTTGTAACTTTCTTAATGAGGTTATAATTCTATATACCCAAGGAATCGTTTTCTATAATAAGTTCCCTACCCTGATTTATAAGCAAAGGGAAGCTCTAGACTGTTAGAGTAACAGTCGACTATATAAGGTTCTCGTTTGTATATATATTTTAGTTATAGAAGAATGTCATCAGAATATATAAATATTGTTATTTCTACCTACGTGTACACCATTATGGTGGGCTTTAAAAAAATTATCTAGGAAACCTCGCTAGCAGGAAGGGTATGAGCTAAGTAGAACTGAACTCTAGCAAAGTCTTAGCTTACTTTATGATTTAGAACCAAGAAGTGCTGAGATTAAAAACATGCCGGTATCTTCAGAAAGCAGTTGTGGGTGTGTAGCATTGGGAGAAAAGCTGCATCATATAAAGAGTAAATATTTGAGTCCACTAATTGTCAGATTCTATATCAGGCAACAGGGATTTAGTTGCTTATATAATACAGTCTTTATATATAAGGTTTTCTTTTGCTGCCTTTTAATTTATTTGAGTTATGGGTTTTATTCCTTGGATTTTATGCATTGCATTCTGTAGAAAATAGGGCATAGTTTGCTGTTTGCTTTTTTTAAAGGAAAGATGCAGGCAGAATGTAAGGCAAGCCAGTAGGAAAAGAGGATGAAGGAGCTTATTTATTTATTTTTTAGTTGTGCATCTTGATTGTTGCCTCCAGCCCCAGGATGCAAACCAGGGTCCTTGGGATGTATATGAACTATGCCTGGCTGGAGGCAGCAGACCCAACGCCTGTTCCATCAGGGTGTGCCAAGTTTGCTTTTGTAAAAAAGAATTTTGAGAAGTAATAGCGTCTGACCTGGAACTATCTCATTCCTCATTGGCATGCTATACCAAACTTTTGTTTCTGCTTGGATTACTCAGAGGAATTAATGAAAACACACACATAGGATCAGGAGAAAGAGACACGTGGAACTTGCTCAGGAAACAGACGTTTGTTTTAGAATCTAGAATACAATAGAACCTGAAATGGAGTTTCTGTATTTGCAAAGCTGAGTTTGAGCCTTGGCCATGTTCTGTGACCTCTGGGAAGCTACCTCAACACATGTGTTTATTTAGAACTATGTGCTAAACATCAAACTTGTTGTAGACTGTAATGAACATCATAAAGTTTCTGTCCTCAACTGAGTAAATAGAGACCATAAAGGAATAGATAAGCACTACTTAGAAAAAGTGATAAGGAGAAACCTCGCTGAGAAGGTGTCATTTGAGCTGAGATGTGAAGGTGGATATTATCTCCTCTGAGCTTTAAGTTTCCCAATGAAAAATAATAAAGATCTACTTTATAAGCTTGTTAAAAATATAATGAGCTTAGTAAGCCATATCTACTAATAAAAAATGAGAAATTGTTACCTTACTCTTTGGAAATAATGTTCTAGTCACTTTTGGAGACTAGGAGTAAGAAATGTGTAGATTATAGAAAAGGTTAAGAGCATAAAAAAAGAAATGTGACCTATTTCATAACTTAATATGAAGCATCTGTATACTTATTCATCCTTTTTTATACTTCAATTCTTACATAATTTTGTAACAATTCATTTTTGAGCAAAACTTTCCCCCCCAGTTTAAAGATGATAGGTATAACTAGGTGCATACAATAAAATGCGTCATGTGTGCATGCAACCCAATGCATTGTGACAAGCAAGTCGAGTCGTGGTAGTTGTATCTACAACTGACACCTCAGACAAGATAAAGAACATGTCTGCTACCCTGTAAGTCCCTTCACATTCATACTCTCCACCTCCAAACCCAGGCAATGGCTCATCTCCGTTCTGTCACTATAGATGCTTTTGTCTGTTTAGATTTTTATATGTAAGAACACATTCAGTGTATAATCTTGTGAACTTGGTTTCTTTTTGTTAAGCATAATGTTTTCAAGATTCACCTATATTGTTGGTGCTTCTGAAGTTCATTTTGTTTTATTGTTGAATATATTCTATTGCATTGATTTAAAACAAGTTATCTAGTCACCTGTTGATGGGTTGTTTCAGCTTTCAGCTTTTAATAGTAAGTCTACTACTAATATTTGTATATAATCTTTGTGTGGATATGTTTTCATTTATTTTGGTAAATTCCTGGAAGTGGGATTACTAGGTTGTATGGTTAGCATGTATTTAGCTTTATGAGAAACTGCAAAATTGTCTGCTAAAGTGATTGTGTCATTTTAAATTCCACAAACAATATGAGTGTTCTAGTGTCTGCATATTCTCACCAATACACTGAATTTTCAGTCTTTCTAATTTTATCCAATTTAGTACGCATGAAGTGGCATCTCACTGTGCTTTCAATTTATATCCTATTGATGATTGATAATGTTGGACTTCTTTTCATGTGTCTATTGGTTATTTATCTTGCAAAGTATCTATTAAGTATCTATTGAGATCTTTTCTTCATTTTTAACATCTTTTTTCTTCTTAATGTTTGGCTGTGAGAGTTTTTTATATTTTGGATTGCAAGTCTTTTGCCTGTTACATGTAAAATGAATATTTTCTACCAATATGTGACTTAACTTCATTTTATAAAAGAATGTTTGAAGAATAAGATTTTAATATTGAGGAAATCAGACTTTTCCTTATAATTAGTATTATTCTCCTACTGTCTATGAAATGTTTATGTATAACAAGTCCATGTATATTTTCTTCTGTTTTTTTCTAGAAATTTGATAGTTTTTCTTTTACATTTATATTGCTCATGTATTTCAAGTTAATTTTCTGAATATCAATAAGGCTTAAAGAGCTTTCTTTTTTTCACATTATATGGACAATTGTTTCAGAATTATTTATAAGAATTATTTATCCAGTTGAATCCCTGAAAAGAATGTATCTTGGCACTTTTGTAAAAAATCAAAAATCTACATATGTTTGAGTCCACTTAAAAACTCTATTCTGTCATTGATTTATATGTCTATCTTGTGCAAAATCACAATGTCATTTTTATTTTCTTGAAGAAATATTGCATTTTAATATTAACTTTGAGGTATACATGACAGTAAACTTACATCTGTATATAGTACAGTGGGTTTACCACTATTTCCTTTTTTTCTCCTTCACTTCATTTACAATTAATTCCCTTTACCCTGTTTTCCCCTACCCCTCCATTGTCTCTTCTTATACCCTTTCATTTGCCACTTTTCCCAATAGAGGTTTACTTTTGTTTGTATTAGTTCTCTCTCTCTAATTAAAGTCTATTATTTAATTTATATAATTCACTTGTTTTCTATCTCTATATACATCATATGAGTGATATATAATGTCTGTCTTTCTTCTTCTGGCTTATCTCACTAGGTGTAATTCTTTTCTTGATGACTGCACTTATAAATGACAGTGTAAGTTGTGCAACATTGGACTTTGTTTTCAAAACTGTTTTGGCTCTTCTATGCCCTTTGCATTTCTGTACAAATTAAAAAAACCCACATACTAACTTCTACCAAAAACTACAGAGATTTTGAATGGAATTGTGCTGAATCTATCAGTTTGGGGCAGTGACATCTTAATTTGTTTTAATAACAAATTATTACAGATTATAGATTATTATAGATTATTTTAAGTTTTCTTTGTAAAAATCATGTGTAAGAAAAAAAGTTTTTAAAAAATTTCCAATCTATATGTTGCTTATTTCTTTTCTTGTTTCTAGTGCAAACAATATAAGCTCATTTTCACTAACCCTATTTCATACATATGATGTGAGAGCGAACATCTTTGCTTTATTACAACTATAGAGAAAAAGTATTTAATCTCTCACTATTCACTTTAAGTCTTCCATAGACATCACCAATGATTTTTTTATTATGACAGCTGTTAAATTTTGTCAAACACCTAATTCAACATCTGTTATGACAATCACTTTAATTTGGTCAAATACATGATTAATTTTAAAATATTAAACCAAACTTGCATTCTTAAAAAAAAAAAAACTCCATTGTCAGGAAATACTAATTTTTTGTATATTGCTAGATTTCATTTCATTTCAAAAGTTTATGCTTTTTGTATTGTCTATTTAATTCTCACATGTCAGGATAATGTGGCCTCATAAAAATTGTTGTTAAGTGTTCCCTTATTGGTTGCTTTCTATGTTTTTGTGAGATTACTTTTTCTTCCTTAAATCATGATAAAATTCACCAGGGAAGCTCCTCCCCTTTTGATCTCACCTTTTGTCCTATTATCCCATTATTTTCCCTATTATCCTTTTAACCATTTCTAACTTGAATACTTTCGGCTATTGTTGTTTAACCAAGGGGTATTTACTGATAAATGCATACCTCCTGGGACTAATAAATTTAAAACTATTTACAATTTGATAAGAAAAATGAGAGTTCGCCTTACTTACATTATTCTCTTTTTCACTTCTTTCCTCTTTCAGAGTTTGATATTTGTATTACTTTTAGTTCTTCCACTATGCATCTTTATAGTTCTAAGTTAAATTCATAGCCCTCTGTTACTTATCCCTTCAACTTTCAACAATATCTTGTGCTTCCCACTTTTTGAGATGACATGAATGCACCCATTTTTTTACTTTTCATCCTATTTTCATAACCTACTTTATGTCAGCTAAATTTTCTATTTCACTGTCAAGAATTTTGAAATTACATTTTGTCCTGAAAACAACTACACCTTCCATATTTTGCCATCAATTAGCTCTAAAAGTTGAAAAGCAATGCATAGTCTTTTATTATTATGATAGTAAATTTTATTCAATACCATGTCAATTTACTGTGCCAAGATTATTTTTCTTTATTTAAAAATTCAAAGTAATAACCTCTGGCCTAGCTGAAGGAAAATACGATTAACTTTATGGTCAAATTGTACTGTTCGTTGTACTTTTATTAGTCAGTAGATTAATTTTAATTTGTTTCATGGTTTAACCTTGTCTTTCATGTGTTTTATTTTGTTTTTCCTGGGGTTTCTATTTGCCTTTCTTTTTCTGCTTCCATTATCTGCCTCTAGCATGTATTAGTTTTCTACTGCTGCTCTAAGAAATTAGCATGAATTTGGTGACTTAAAACAACATGCATTTATTATCTTGCAGTTCAGTTAAGTAAAAAACAAAAAATGTGTGGGAAGGGCAGTATTCCTGGAAACTCTAGTGGAAATTTGTTTGCTTTCCTTTTATTAGTTTCTAGAGACTATTCCACGTTTCTAGGCTCCTGACACGCATTAATTCAACCTCTGTTTCTATTGTCATATATCCTTTCACTTAGGACCCTTCTACTTCCTTCTTCTAAGGATCCTTGTTATTACACTGGATCTACCTGGATAATATAGAACAATTTCTTCATTTCAAAATCATTAATTTGATCACAGCTGCAAACTCCCTATCACCACATTCACAGGTTCTGGAGAATAGGATGTACACAAACATACGATATTTTTCAACTTCTTAAGTGTATTTTTCCTTCGTTAATTTAAATAAACAGTAGGTGTTTAGGGGGCCCTAGAGAACCAGATTTTCTCCACAATTATTTCCCAGTTTATTTTCCTCCATGATTTCCCTGGCACTAACATTAGTTTAGAACAGAGAATTTATATATTCCAATCTTGTTTCTCATCACCTAAGTAGATCATCATTTATCTTGGATATTAGACAGAAAAATATTTTCAAGAAAAGATATGTGTTTCTCTCCCTGAAAGTTTCCCCCTGCTTAGAGGAAATTACTTGAGACACAAAGTAAAGTCAACAGATGCTAACATCCAGGCTTGTCCTTCCAAGTCTCTGAATGTCATGACCATATTAAGTACAATGTCTGAATCCCAAGATTCAGCAGACAGTTACTTAGCTGTCTGCTACCACATAACAAGGACTGGCACTCAACTTTTCAGTTACAGAAAAAAGCCAATTAGTAACTACCATACCTCTGGTCAGTGTGCTAATTCCATGATGGATATTGCAATGAATTTATTGGTTCTGAGATGGTGCAATAAGATTCAGTCTTGAACTTTTATAGGAACAATTGAAAAACAGACTTTTTTTTTCTCAGGGTTTTTGCACAGGAAGAGATGTCAATTTGGAGCTCCTAGTGGCTATCTTCATGTCATAAGGAGGAGATAGTCAGCCTGAGAGAAAAACTAATGAAAAAAAGCCCATGATTTGGAAAGATGGATAGATGGAAACTGATTATCAGTGATAATTTTTAAAACCCTTGATCTAATATGGTTAAAATCAACTGAACATCTCAATTACACAAGACAATGAATTCATTCTTTTAAAAAAAACCATCTTTATGTATTTAGTTGTTCATTTGGGTTTTTCACCCTTTCCTAAGTCTCAAATCTGTGTCCTTGAGCTGCTTGTGGTCTTCATACCAGCTTCTCAATTACCTGACCCACAAGGGTCTGCCCCTCCTTTTACTTTTTCTTAAGCTAGTTCATCTTAGTTTTCTTCATAAGTCAAGAAGAATTATTAAGATAAGAAATTCAGGCATGCCCTGGTGGAGCAGCAGTTGGGTCAGTCACCTCTGAAGGAGTGCAAGCCATATACCCCTGGTTTCGAATCCCAGGTCCAGGAGAAACAACTGTGAATAACAAAATAAAACTGAAATCCAGATGTTTCCTACTTTTTCTTCCTTCCTGCCTACCTGCTTGCCTTCATTCCTGCCTGAATCTTCCCTTTAAAAAAATATAAGAATTTCATGGGGCAAAAATATGAACCAATATTTTCGTCATTTAAAAATTCCTTGAGATATTTTGAAGCTGCTTTCTAAATCACTTATATTTGCAGTCTATATCTTCTTTTCTCCAAAGGAGTAATAATGAACATAGAATACTTTTCCTAATGAGAATTTGATGTTTATTTATTCATATCTCAGAATGAAAGTTTGCAGTGGGAATTGGGTGATCATGACTTTATAACAAAAGAAGGTAATGTCACTGAAACTGTTTAAACATTCCCATTAACTTCATAGTACATTAGTTTTTAATCACATACACACATTATAGAAGAAAAATAGAATATTCCACAGACAGTTTTAAAAGTAAGGTCAATTTTTTTTTTTTTACTGGTCAATTCTTTTTCATGTACATAATTATTTCTAAGGGAAAAAGAAAACTTCATTCCAGACATCTGTGTATTTACCATATGATCCTTTTGCTGGACTTATTTTGGATTTAGTTCTCAAAGACAGACTCTAAATTCTTTAACTGAACCTAGAAAATAAATAGACTTTAGAAACAAACCCAAGCTCTACTATAAATTCTAAGGAGATACCTCCTCCCTGTGCTTTAAATTTTAACAAGAATACTTATCTCCAATAGCTATTAAAAAATGTATTTTCCATACTCTTTCTGACTTACCTGCTTACAAAATATTGGAAGAATTTGTCTAATGTTATTTGCAAAAAAAAAAAAAAAAAAAAGGTTTCTTGGGGCTGTTAGTCACTGTACTGTTTCCCTCCCCCAAATCCCAGGCTAATCCCCTCTGAAGGTCTGATACTTTATAGAATTATTATGACATTCAAAGTGCTTTCAGGGCTCTGAGCCACAAAAACTATTTTCCAATATTATAATTTATCCATGATATTTTTACTGCCATATTCTCTTAAATACTAAGGAAAACAAAGTTAACATGACTTGGTTTTGGGTACTTTTTGTTTTGTTCTAGGAGGAACAATTTTTGGATATGAGAGGTGGATAAAGCTAGTTACCACTTTGTTTTTAACTGAGAACTACCAAAAGAGTTGGTGGCTTTAGACATGTCTAGTTTTACTGGTCCTTTCTTACTCTCACAGTGACTTGTAGCTATTTCCCAATATTTGGGGTTCCCACCCCTAGGTGTATTCATCAGGGTAACTCTAAAACCAGGTTTGATAGAGTTGGTCCTGAGCTCTGAGTTTGGTCTCGTTTGCTTCATAACCTATCAGTTACTGAATTAACTTGATTAACAGGAAAGCTGGATTGTGTGAATGGACCTTCCAAGCAGGCAGTGGGCCCCTATGTAGATCTTATAGAAGGGGATTGCTGGACACCGTGGGAAGAAGAGAAAGAAGAGGGATATTGAAAAAAGTTATAAGGGCACTCAGTTCAGATCAGTTTGTCTTACAGTTTTTTCCTTTTTTGTTTTGAAGGATAGGTATAGGCATGAATGGAGGTGAGTAGGCCAGCAGGCAGAGAGGAGGAAGAAACATTTTTTAAATTTATTTTTATTTAGTTGTTCATCTTGATTGTCCTCTTCCCTCCCGATTCCTCCCGGCCCCACAAACCCGGATCCTTGGGATGTATGTGGATTACACTTGACCAGAGGCGGAGAATGCAACTGCTACTCCACCAGGGAGTGTCTCTCTTGCAGTTTTGCCATATTGTTTCAGAGCTAAATCCTTTTGTAAAGGGTTAGAGAAAAGCACTATGAGCTGATTCCCCTCCCCACTTTGATACCTGCTTTGAATGTGTTTTTTTGTTTTGTTTTGTTTTTTTCCTGTTCTCATCTGAGTTTGCCTGACTGCTACCTGGACAGAAGAAGTTTCATGCTGAGAAATGTTACAAAATTGTTCAGAGAATACAGGATAAACTAAAATTTTTACATTTTAGGCCAAAACATTTACATGCTCTCATGAAGAAACCCTATAATTACCTAATTATTTAAAGGAACATAAAAGAAGTTCTATGACACAGTCTTCCACATAGCTACAGAGAAGTATTTCTTTGACTGCTACACTACTGGACTTCTATTTAGCAGAGCACAAAGTAATTATAGCTATCTGATTAGCTGCTATTATTTGGAAAAATGTCAAAAAAAGAGAATATGAAGACAGAGTGATTAAATAATTTGTATGTCAATTTTGCCTTTCAGGTACTTTTGTCTAACATACAAATGAATTTCTAATGCACATTCTGAACAGTTCTTAAACTCCATATAAAACAAAACCAGGTTCATAAGATCTCTCTACACATTAGAATTTTCCATGATTCAAAATGGAGAAAGATCCCAAGAGTCTGAAAACATGTGAGACTGCCTCACTGTGCCATAGAATTTTGAATCACTTCCAATAAATGACTTTCTTTAATGTTTGGCCATAGGTGACTTGCCAAGCAGGTCAGCAGGAGGCAGAAAATGCAAGCTCTGGATGATCTTTCTACATGTCCAGGCCTGCCAAGTCCTGCTCAGCTATTTCAAACTCAGACTCCTGGCTTCACGGACCAGGGGTGCAGATTCTGCAAAATGCCCAGCTGAGAAGAGACTTTTCAAGTCCACTAAAACAAAGCCCAAGATAAATTGCTGCAGTTTAGATCAGTTAGTCGCATATGTTTTTGAAACTCAGGACATGGATCATGTGTAAAAGCCTCAGGGTCTGGTATTTAAGGGTACAGAAGTATTTCTACAAATGCTTCTAAGTGACCATGCACTCTAGGTGGTCAGTAATTAATGAAGATACGTTTCTAAATATTTTTTAAAAGATGCTTTTTTTTCAGATTAATGAGATCCCTCTCTTTTTGTTTGTATTTGGTGGGGAAGGGTTCCAATATAGAGAAAATATAATAAACATCTATAATAAATATTCATCACCAAGATAAATATTGACTTTTGTTTCCTTCAGGTGTTTTTTCTTAAATAAAACATTAAAATCCCTGTCTTCTTTGCTACTTCCATTTTCTTCCCTTTTTGAAAGTCAGCATCCTAGTATATGTATCTCGATTGTATTTTTATTCTTGCATTATATCTATTTTATGTTCTTTAGCATAGTTTTTTTTAGTATTTTACATGGATGTCTTGCCCAACGTTAAAGAAATTTATTTTCTAATTATATTTAAGTATGGTATTATTTTTCTATTGATCTCAGATGGAGTCATCATATAAATTCTCCTAAGTTGTGAGTTATTTGAAGATTCTTTTGAATCTCTTAAGAAAGTACTCATAATAGTCTAAAAATAAAACTTTTGCTTCTTTCTTTCCAATTCTTATACCTCATTTTCCTTGTTTTACTCCTCTGATTAGGAACTCTAGTGTTGAGTAGTAGGATGATTGTAGGATTACTTGACTCATTTCTTACTTTATGAGAAGTGCTGCTAAGATTTCACCACTTGTTTGTTATTAGTTCTTGGTAGATTCACTTGATTAGGTAAAATAAGTTGCTTTTATGTACATTTTTAGTGTTTTTTTTATTTCTTAATGCAGTAAATGTGATGATTTAATGTGATAGGTTTCATAATGGTAAATCCTCTTCGCCTTCATAGTTTTAATCAATTTGTTATATATGTATATATATGGTTATAACTATAATGATTATTAGTATGCCTTTATGCAGATACTGTGCTAAGTAAACCCTTGTTTCCTTTATCCTTCCAGTATCCCCCAGTGGTGGAATTATTTACTATTACTAGGAAGGGTAAAATTATGCTTAAGTCCTCTGACTCTATAGACCACATTCTTATTCCTCATCCTCCCGTGACTTGAGGTTTAAGAGGATGAATTACAGAAAGAGTTCTGGCATTGAAGAATGCAAAACAAGAGAACTTAGGTCAACTTCTGACATTTCTTGTATTGTCACTAGTGTATTTAAATCATTCAATCCAACTTGCCATCAACAAGACATTCTGCAAACTTCCCTGAAAATACTTCAAGAATGGCGGTTTTGTTTTTTTTTTCTTTTCCACAAAAAGACAAATATTACTGAAACCTTTCATTTTTGTTCGAAGAAGAATGTTCTTGACATTGAACTAACATGAAGATACTTTCTGGATCATCAGTCATTGATGACTAATCATGCTGGTTGTGCTTAAATGAAAGCCAGCCTGGAGCAACCAAATTGTCACATCTAGACAAGAGACACAAGACTCATTAAGTTATAGGGACATTAGTATCAGAGCCAAATATTTTTTAACTTGAATGTTGATATATTGATATCTTTCTCTCTCTCTCTCTGCAAGTTTGAGGGATAGTATAAAAGAGAGAAAGAGAAAAGGAAGTAGTTCTGGTCATTTAGTAAAACCAGTTATTGCAAGTACCATCATTTCATGTGTATCAAATTAGAAAGAACACAGGTTAGAAGCATAAAATAAGTGTTTTGTAATTAAAATTTGAACTCTACATGATTGCATTAACATAAGTAGTAAAGTATAGATCCTGCTCCAGTAGGGTGTGGGAAGCTCCAAAGAGGCTCATCAAGCAAAGAAAGAATAAAAAGAAGATACAGACAAGAGAGTACAGGGACTCCCCCATCAGTACTCCTCCCAGCTCATAATTCACTTAACTTTTAACAAGAAAGGATTAGAGCAAATACCAGCAGAATTCCAGATGCTATTTATAATCTATTTTGTTTTGAATGGTTGTTTAGATTGTTAGTATCATTATGCAACACAGAATTTATCTTTTTATCATCGATATAAAGTCCCAAAGAAGACCTCCTTCAGACATTTTCATTTGAACTGAGGATTCATCTGTAATTGATGTGTGTGTGTAAAAGAGGGGAAGAGAGAGAGACAGCGAGAGGGACACAGAGAAAGAGAGAATGCCCTATGGTATCCATTGTTGAACTACTTCTCTCCTTTACATCTAGAATGTCACTAGTTGTTGCATGCCATAACCCCTGGAATAGATCTCTTTTTTTGATAGAATTAAAGTTTCTTGTGAAACCTGCATTGAGAAAGGCTGTGGAAAACATCTTTAAAGGAGACCTGATCGCCTCTGGATATGTCATAAATTTCACTAATACATCTTGACATGTGTTAAGTTAATGTTTCTTGCTATTGACACTTAACCCGAAGGCATCATAACAACCTCAAAGTACTGACTGAAGACAAACCAACCTGGGTTCCAATTCTAGTTCTGCCACCATTCCATCTGATTTAGAGCAGTTTATGTATTTGTTCCTGTGATGTGTATAATATGGGACATAATAACAGTGTCTACCTTACAAGGTTGCCATGATGATTTCATGAGACAATGCACATAAAACAGACTTTAGCACACTGTGAACACTCTACAAATGTTGTGACTAATCACCTGATGGGACAACACTGAGTCTCCCCACTGCATTGCTTTCCTCTTGGGGAGACTGAGAGCACCATTAGCCTATCTCCTACTGAGCCATCTGGCATTGATTTTTTCAGCTGCACATCCTGGGGACATGCTGCATATCACTAGGGCCATAAAATAAAGGAAGCAATAATTCTCCTCTGACCACTAAACGCTGAAATGAAGGGACCTGAAATTTTACACTCTCCAGGATAACACAGAGCCTTGTAATAGGGTTCTCTGTTGCTGGTTTCAAGACTGTTAGCTAAGCGGGGAAAAGAGTACTTTATATGCCAGAAGGCTTTCCATTATCCATTAGCACTGTGGTCTCTTTGAGTTCTTGTCATAACCTGGGTGATGTTTTATGAAAGAATTAACCTCAAGTAACTTCTACAGCAATAAAATAATATGCTATGGAAGGCTTACTCATTTTCTGCCGTGTAAGATATTGGGAGTTAGGAAATGGGAGAGAAAAGATAATGAGAATGAGACATCTGTGAAAAGAGAAATATATGTTGATGTTATTTTTTCACTATAATAAAAAATGTATTTTCTAAGTCTCTTTCTCAGACCATACACACATATAAAATCAAGGCTTGGTCATATTACATTTATTTTTAAATTAAAAACCATGCCCCCCTTTTCTTTCTGGTTATAAAATAATACATATTCATATATACATATTTCATATTTATTATTGAAAGTGTGAAAAGCATATTGAAGAAAATATTTAAATTCTCCATAACACTGCCAACCAAATGTAAATATTTGTAATATTTGGGTGCATTTTTTTCTAATATGTATTCTAAGTATATATGTGGGGTTATATTCAACATACAACTTTGTATCTTCCCTTTTTTTGAGTTATCATTACTAGGTGCATTTTTCCACATAAATGAACATTCTTTTAAAGATGAAACCTGACCAATTCATCATATCACACACAAGAATAAACTTTGAATAAATCGGAGAGATTATTAAAGAAATATATACACAATCTTAGAGGAAAACATTAATGACTTTTTTTTTGTAACCTGGGTAGAGGGAAATTAATAAAAAATATGACTTAGAATTCAGGTAAAAAAAGGATGAAATCATCAATGTGAAAATTAAAACCTTTTGCATGGCATAACCCACCATAATCAATGTCAAAGGAAAGACAACAAACTGAGATTAAGTATTTGCAAACTAGTTTTATACATGATCAGATAAGATATTAATACTGCTAATACATAATAAAGCTTGTAAAGACTGAAGAAAAAGACCAACAATCCTATAGAAAAAAATGGAATTCAATATAAACAATTTGTATGTTTGTACATATTTAGCTCTTAAGATTATAAAGAGATGTCCAATTTTATTCATGATAAAAGAAATGCAAATGAAAGAAAACTGATACTATACCATATCCAACCATCAGATTGGCAAAAATTTCAAAGCTTAACAAAGCTGAGAAGAAACAGACACTCTCATACAGAGTTGGTGGAGATGCCAAATGGTACATTCCCTATAGAGTGTTGTAGCATAATAATAAAAAATATTTGGTCTTTATCTCAAATTTCTGGCACAGAGTTTCTAAAATCCTTGGAATTTCCTGACTGGTAGGAGTGTTTTTCATTATTCAAAACAAACCCCTTTAAGATCACATCTGAATTTATGCTAATGAGCTAATTTAGGGTAGGGTTTTTGGATTGGGGGCCTCATTAAACCGACCAAGTGATTATAGAGAATTGAAATCGAAGCCCAATTCCTGACTTCTGGGCAGAGGAAGAAGGTGGAACTGGAGATTACACTCTATAAAAAGACTGAAACAGGGAAATTTGATGAACTTTTGGATTGGTTAAGCAGTGTGATGTGTGCAGGGAGGGTGTGCTCTGGAGAGAACTTAGAAGCTTTGAGTCCCTCTCTCCCATACCTGGTCCTATGTATCTTTTCCATCTGGTTGCTCCTAAATCATATCCTTTATAATAAAGTGGCACATAAAGTGAAGTGTTTCTCTGAATTCTTTAAGTCTGAGGAGGGAGTTATGGGAACCTTTGACTTATAGTCAGCTAGATGGCAACTTGGAATTTACAAATGGCATCTGAAGTGGGAGCAGACTTGTGGAATTGAGTCCTTAACTTGCGGGGGTCTGTGCTAACTGTGAATAGTTAGTGTGGAACTGAGATGAACTGTTAGACACAAGTTGGTGTCTGGAAAATCAGAGTTGGCTGTTGGTGTAAGAAAACACCTCACAGAGGATATACAATATCTAACAATCCACGGACTCCTTTATTCTTTGACTCAGCAAACTCATTTGTAGGAATTGACCCTGAAGATACTTCTCCAAGACTTTGAAAATACATATGCACAAATTATTCTTTGCAACATAATTTTTAATTGTGAAATCTAACTCAATGCTGAAACATAGGCAATCGGTTGCATAAACTATAATGCAATATACCATAGTATCAGAGCTACATAAATAATTTGTAAAAATGGGCTATATGCATTGATGTGTATTTCTAGAATATGTAAAATTAAAAAATGTATCTGTCATATACTACCTTTTCTGTAGGAGATATCCAAGTATAAAAATACACCTCTCCCTCCCCCAGTTCCCATATACACTTATGGCCATCTTTGTACAATAAAGGTAATTGGAAAGCACAGATAGACAGCAGAGATAAGAAAGAAGTAACTTTCACTGAACTCTTGTAATGTATGAGTTAATATTTAGGCATTTGAAGTACAGTATATCATTTAGTCTGGTATTAATAGTATCAGGGAAGTAGGTACAAATGGCAAAAACTGAGACATAATAATTAAGTTACTTTCCAAGGATGGATTGATAACTGGTTTATATGTGACTATGTCTCACTACAAAACCTCTCCTCCTTCCTTGCTTCTCTGCAAGGACAAAATGTCAATAATACTCATGGTAATAGTGACAACAACAACTCATGGAAGTGTTTCATTAAAATAATTGTTTCTTCTAACATAAAACAAAACAACAAACAAATGAAAACAATCAGTGGTATTTCAGACAGGGTGATACACACGAAGCTTCAATTCTCCCAAAACATTCACAGCAGGGTTTTCCTTCCTACAGTTGAATAAAGATAAATTTCTAAGAGATACAGGGGGGAAAGAAACAACAGCACAATTCAAATATCTGTGAATACCACAAAGTTAAGAACTTTTTTTTTTTATATTTGATTTTGAAATCTTCAGCCTGGCAGCAAAGATAATTTGGTCTTGAGACTTTCCGAGCAGCAATAGATAACAGTTTCTCCCCATCACAGGCAATGAAGTAGAGTAACATAGTTCAGCTGGAAAACTTGATTCTCAAGCAGTAAGTCCAAGTGTTTCTCAATGAAAAGAAATATTAAACTCCCAAATGAGAGCCCTGTTGATCAAAATTGTGTTTTGCAGCCATATTTACTCTCTCTCTCTCTTTAAAATTGTATTGAAGGAACTTTGTATCATAATATAATATAGGTCTAAAGTATGGATCATCCTAACCTACTCTTTTCAAACAGGAATTATAATGGTTAGAGAAGGGTGTTTGGTGTCAGATATGAATATGCATTCTGATCCCCCAACTAGTTATATGACCCCATACAAATTGTTTAACCTTCTTGGGCCTATTTTATGATTTTTGAAGTGGGGGTGCTATTTCCCCACAGAGTTATTTTGAAAATGAAATGCGATAATATACACAAAGCACAACCATTAGAGCATAGGTAATAGCTATTTAATTTATTATTGTTGTACAGCGGGTATAATATTCTTTTGAGTCATATTTAGATTCATTTCCATGTTATAAATCTGGCAAACTAGCAGCTTTTCACCCTATAAAGAAGGAAGTTCAAGTGCTTCAGGAGGATAGATACTTATCAGAACAAAGAGATGTTGCTTAACTTTTCGTTTGATATTGCAGCAAGATAATAGATTCAAAAGCCAGAGACTCAAAAGCCTAAGAAGGAAATGCTTTTAAATTTCCTTTAGATTTATTAGCATACAGCATGTTGGGCCTGAATGTCTGAAATGTAAACGTCTTTTTTTGAATTAAGAAAATACTTCTCTCAACTCTCTCTCAACTGACTTTCTGTCTAGACCGGAATAAGGGCATAAGGTAGAAATAGGATTTGGGGGAAGAAGCAAAGAGATGAAAGAAATCAGATTATACCAGCCTTTTAGGGGTGCTCCTTCGGATAGGGAACCGCAGAAAATATCTCAAGAAAGCAAATGGAAGTACTTTCAAAAAAACCCAGGGAGGTAGAAAATATCCCAAAATATTCAAGATAATGACTGGCTTCATTGACCAGCTTCATAATGAGGGGAGGCTGCAAGCCTGTGGAAGAGGCCCATTTAGGGGCTAATTGCTATATCCACATGGAGGAGCAAGGGCCTAGAAATGATAGAGAAGGCCAGGTCAGTGAGCCTCAGCAGTGCTCCTGGTTCTCTGGAGCTCAAAAGCATCAGAATGTAGTCAACCCCAAAAACAGCAGAGACATAAAAAAGACAAGACATCAGAAGAAGCCTAGGTTTATTGCAAGGAGCAGTGACTCCTACCTGAGAAACAGATAGCTGAAAATCCAGATTCTGGTAGTGGATACTTGTATCTCTTCTTACAAATTCTGACAGTTTTAGCTACCTGCAGTGACCACCAGGTCAGGAAACAAATCCAAATTACTCAGCAACTGTACATCGGTTGATCAGAAGCACACATCATGGATCGCCAAGGACCTGACAACTTACTTTCCCTACCACTAAAAGTAAGTTTGTAGATGTGCCAGCTTGGGGAGAAGCAAGAAAAAAGAGCAGAACTCTGAGAGGAAAACATTTCCTAAGGAATTGTAAAAATGAATCCACAGGTCAGACTGGCATTACTATATTGTACCAATATACAGTCTCTTTTCTTCTGCCACCTGATGGGTTGAGTCTCCTGTGAGAGAACAAAGAAGACAGAAAATAATGAAGTACAGTTCCATGGCACATTTTATCTCATGTAAGGGCCTGTGTTGATGCTTTAAATTCTGTACAGTATGTGTTTATACCAGAGAATGGTTACAATCTCAATTAAAATTAGAATAAAAAGTTGTCTTAAGGGCAAAGTCATGAGCATATGAGGAAAAAAAGAGGGGGAGGAACTAAGATTGTCACACACAACTGCAGAGAGAAAGTTCATATGTAGGTTCTTGCATTCAAAATAGGTTTTTTGAATATGCAACGAGACAATAGATTTGAAAGTCAGATTTATTTTTTAAAGAAATAAAAAGATGTCCTAAAATGTAACACCGATCTTTATTATAGCAAGAGACAGACTTGGTGATCCAGATCACAGAATTATATTCTATGGCCAAGATAGAGAAGAGAAACGAGATGAAGAGAAAGCACAATTCTATGCCTTATGACCTTTGGAATTTTGTGAATAAAAGAAAAGTAGAAATCAAGGGGCTGAGACACCAAGGTTCTTGTCCTATCTTCAACACCAAGCTTCACACAGAGGTTATGGACTGTCTTTATATGTCCAAGAATGGGAGGCCCAGAACACTGGGACTACTGTTATATGTCCTTTGTATAGAGGGAGATTGAGAGCCTTTGGAAATAGTCTACACAAAATTAATTCCCACATTGTACTGGGATGGCACAAAGGTTGTGGTGAATTGCTGGTGAATGAATACACAAGTGTTGTAAGTCAGCTTCTCTGGAAGTAGATGCTGAAATAGAGTTTGGGTGCAAGATATTTATTAGAGATCAATACCTGTGAAAAGGGTGGGGGAAGAAGCAGATTTGGGTAGAATGAGAAGTTGATGAGATTGTATTGAGACTCAAAGTCTTAGCCAACCCAAAGAAAATCTCTGGAGTGAGAATTGCCCATTTGTGCTGTATTGCAATCTACTGAATTGACCAGGCCTATATACACCTACCTCATTCAGATACAGGGTGAGGATGCTATGGGAACACCATGACCTCAGGTAAGATGCCTTCTGTAGTGGAAGCAGATTCTGAAGATGCTGAAAGTCAGAGACTATCTGCTAACCACTGACCCAGCTGCCAATACAGTCTTGAAGGGGGCAGGCATCCTCCTATCTACCACATTGAGACTGAGATAGAGTTCCCAATTCCCCTTATCTGAAGGACTCTGAAATACCTATTAGCTCCAAAGAGACAGTCTCAGTACTGAGAGGGTGATTGACCCAGTAAAGGCTGGAAGTTAGGATGGAGAGGCTGCTGGGTCAGTTTGCAGACACATCGGGCCACTAGCCCCTTGGTGAATACCAGCTGAGGAAGCAACCTCTTCAGTCACTGTACATCTAAGACTCCGAGACCAGCATAGATTTGAGCCTCCATCTTGCCACTTAAGCCACACCTATGTCATTCTCCATACCTGATACCATCTTGGTATTGGAAGGAAGTAAAAGAATACTGAAATATTTAACATATATCTGAGTTAAATGACTAAAAATTGAAGCACTTAAAGATATTTTAAATGGCTGAACCAGACTAAAGTTCTATATTTAGTGTAAAACTTGGTTTTTGATTTTTAATTTTTAAGAGGCTAAGGAATCATTAGGAAGAGAACACCAATTGAGAGGTATTCAAGGAAACTATATCTGCTTTGCTCATTTGCATGTGGTGTGGGAGACATTTTGCATTTGCTATGTTACCAGAAATAAAAAAGCACCAAAAGTTGATTTAACGATCATTCCAGATTTGGAGGACAAAAATGAGATTAGAAGAGGGGCCAGGATATTGTTTTCTGAGAAATTACATTATCTAATTGCAAGGTTAGTTAGTGGACATTTTTTTTCATTCTGACTTGCTTCCTATATGAAGTTCTGAAATATTAGGACCTTACTCACTCTCAGTGGCCATAAAAATTATGTTAAAGTCCAAGATTTAGTAACCTACGAATCACTTCTGTTTTCCCGCTACAATGAAAACCTACACCCAGATAGAAAATATATAAATACAGTAATTGATCTGGTTCCCTATGAATAATGAAAATACCAAAATCTTTGACAGCCAGAGACTGAAAAGAATTAAATCCACGCAAATCTCTTCCATCAGCAACTAAAAGCCAGAGCAGCACAACTGAAACTCTGGGACGAAAGGAAGGAGATGTAAGAGGCATCTGCTGTCAAGAGCCTTGGGCACAGCTCAGGATCACTGAACAGAACTCCAGATAACAGAAGCCTTACCATCCCTCTACTGTGCCAACCCTTTGTGAGGGAAACCACAGGAGAAAAAGTCAACAAAAACCTGGAACCACTGTGGTCCTGATTCAGTTCAATCTTACCCAAGCTTTCTTTCTGCTCAAAGCAATCCTTTTCACCAGGGTCATGAAAATCTAACTCTGGAAGGACTTGTATCTCCATTTCTGAATCCATTTTCCTTTGGGTAATGGAATGGAATCTAGAGGATTTATTGTGTAACATTATCACATTTGCTCCTAAGTATGTGACCATCTTTTTCCAACCTACCTAAATTATTTGTTGATGAGCTCTTTTCCTTTTTTCCATATCTCTTAGAGTTCCATCATGTTACAAATAAGACTGATTTATATAACAACTAATATTCATTGAACATTCACTACGTGCCAAGCGCTAGTGAATTACAATTACGTATTTTTTCTTTTAATTGAATATTCAGGAAATAGGTATTGTCATTACCTCCATTCAAGGAAACCAAATGAGGCTCATGGAAATTAAGTAACTTCCCTAAAGTTACACAGTTAGACTAGAACCAATAAGAAACCAGAAAAGATTTCCAAATGAGGAAAAGTGACCAGTGATGGTGAAATAGGCATCATTTTGTCTACATATTCAGTAATGCTGTCTTCATCAGGACTATCTAGAAAGCAGAGCCTGAGACAAGCAGTTCATGATCCTTCTAGATTGGAGAATGCCTATCCAGGTGTGAGGGACATGTGGTGGAAAGCAGAATGGAGAAAAATGATATGAAATTATATTATCAAGTTTGCAGCTGCTAAGTGAGACTGATTGTTCAAATCCACAGGATCATCCTCCAGGAAGTCACATAAACAATCCATCTAGAAGAAGAATCAGGGAAGACTGTATCTAATAGCTGTCTCCTTTTGTCAAAAGCTTGCCTCATGGGCATCGATCCCCTGCACCTCAGGGTTTCGAATATGTGACCCTGAGCAGAATCATGTGGCATTCTGTGTCTTGAAGCCAGAGGCACAGCTGCTGCTGGAGGGGAGCAATGTCAGCAGGAGGCCCAGAAGAACTAACAGTGTTTAAACAAGGGACAGGCAAGGCCAAGAAGATCTGAAGTGTTACCTCAGAGGTGTCTGAGATCATAGTTGTCTTTTTTCAAGGCAAAAAGAAACAGCTCAGTTTTATACTGCTGCACGTGGTTGGGATGCCTCTTGATGACTAATACTCAGAAGAGCCTAGCTTGGAGTCCCATGCAGACACTAATGTGAATTTTCATTCTCTTGTCCTTAAAAAAGAAATTTCAAGTACTTGTACGAATAGTAGTTACAAAGTACAAAAGGGCTAAAACTACAGGTGAGGAATCTGAAAATATCCCTTAGTCACTTATTCTTTCCAGAAAGTTAATCAGGGGGCCAGTCAGTTCCCAGTGGTTCCTAAGAAGTACACCCTCTTTCCTGGACTAGAAAGTGAAACCAGCTATAGTATCATTTCACCTGGATTGACTATCTGGGTTAAACCATTGAACTGCAAAGAATGCTACTACATTGCTCCTTTACCTAGAGTCTGATAGAATGCAATGGCTTCAAAAAAACAAAATCCCCTTTGTTTTAAATTCAATGGGATAGTATTCGTTTTGAGCCTAGATGAAGTCTGTACCAAAATTATTTTCACTGAAAATTAAAATTCAGGAATTCAGTTAAAATTAGTGATAAAATCCCTTGGTGAGTAACTCTCCCTAGGGCTTATAATTCTCAGGAAAGTGGACCACAGTAAGGAAGGTACCTCTGATTGCTAGAGACTTTGTCACCAGGCTGTCCTCTAGCCACAAAGGCAACTGGGAAAGCATCTGTTATTTTCGACTAATATGATAAGTCTCTGCCTCATAAATTGGAAGAATTATCCCAACCTAGAAAGAGGTTTCAGATTTTAGGTGGCCAAAAAACGATATCAAATGTCCATTTTTGCCTCTATGCTCTTTCCCGTTAACTTATTCTTTTTCTGGTACAAAAGTTCTCATGGCAGGTAGTCCCTGATATCTACCCCTCCACTTTCTTAATAGCTAAGAAAGTCAAAAGAACAAAGTCAAGCCACATATGACCTTGCAGGCCTACCCATCACTCCCTGCCTGGCCTTCCTTAGTCTGATTTATCCAATGCTTGCCTAAGCCTGGAATGTGAAGTTCTACATTACACATCTGCAAACAACTTGCCGCAGGGAATCTGAAATGTGTAGAAACGAATAGAAACAAGTGCACTGTACATCTTACTCTAACTCCCCAGTGCAGTGAAGTGCTGATTTAAGAGGAGACTGGTGAGCCAGGTGGCAACCCTTGTTAACCAACTGTGTGGCCTTGAGGACGTGACTCAATCACTTCATATTTGTTTTTCTAATACTTAAAAATAAATAAAAAGATACTGTTAAAAAGACGGAAAAGTCCATTGGACTCAGGATAGGCAAAAGAGCATGAACACAAAGGAGTACTGATAGTGTGCAAGGTATTTACCCTCAGTCTTTACAATAAAACTGCAAGATTTTTGCAGCTGAAGAAACTAGAACAGAGGGTCCAGTGTCCCCAAAGTTCTAGCGCTAACAAATTGCTGAACCAGAATTTGAGCCACTTTTATCCAACCTCCAAGTCCTTATTCTTTCTGTTTCTGTTTTCAAAACAGATTTTGAATCACGGTATCACTTATATTACATCAAAATGTTTCTTAAGAAGTCAATGTCTCCTTAAATTACTTTCCTGCCTCCGCCATCCCAACCTGCCCTGACAAACTTTTTATGTCACTCATCATTTTCGTGTTACTCTTCCAATTTTTTTCTATGCATTTGTACACTCTGAATGTAACCAAAGAAAATTTATGTACTTATGTGTCTATTTACCACAAAAAAATAATGGGGCTTCCTTCTACAAATTATCTTTCTGTGATTTGCTCTTTTGCTTAACAATAGGTCTTGGAGACCTAGTTTCGTTAGTATATAGGGAGCTTTCTCATTCCATTTTTGTTGATGCATAGAAATACAAGTTTATTTAGCCATTCTCCTACTAATAGTTTATTTGCTGGTAGCCCATGTTTCAATTCCAATATGATTCTTTGTTCCAGGCTTCTATTGAGCTACAGCCTCTTTTAGCTCAAAAATTCTATGGCACGAAGGAAATGAAATGAGAGTAAGTCTGAGGACATAATAATTCACTTCCAAACAATTTATTTATAGGCAGGGAAATAATACCAAATTGTGAAATACATATGATACCAAAAAAAGATAAATGTCTCCATTAACCAGAGACAAACCAGTGTCTAGTTTATGTCCATGTAACTAGGTAACTCAGGGCTTTGCACAGATATTCTTGATTATAACAATTCTATAATAGTCGAAGTTTAACATGATACCATGCACTGAACTGGGTACTATTTATACTCTATTATACTATCCTAATCATCATCCTTTAGAGTAGATATCATTATTCCCATTTCATTAATGATACTACTGAGCCTTAGAGAGGCTAAGTAATTTTGTCCAAGGCCACAAAGTAGTGATAGAACTAAGTTTCACACCCAAGCTACCCCACTCCAAAAGTCTGTCTTCTTTCCATGTCTATCATCAATTCTCTTTAGGAATTCAGAAGGAACAGATTGTAAAGGAGGTGTTCTCACATGATGTAGAATCTGTAAACATCCTGTCCTGAGCATACCTGTCAATTCGTCTTCCACTCCCTTTCCTGTTCTGGCCCTCATCCTAAATTCCTTACACTTTCCCTGTAAATTGGGAACTTCTACATATATTGCTCTTGCTTTGTCTGCAATATTCTTGTCTTTTTCCAGGCAGCACCAACTCATCTTTCAGTTCAAGTATCACTTCCTCCAAGAAGCCTTTGCACTTCTACTCTTACACACTGCCCACATCCCCCCCACCCCACCCCTCCCACACACCTCCTGGAGACTACCTTTGTGTTTGCCTTTCTTAGGGAACTTGATAAAATGAATTACAAATGTTTGTTACTTGCTGTTTTCCTCTACTACACAGTGAGCCCCCTGAGAACAGGAACCACAGTATTTAGTAATTAAATCTCTAGCTAGAGCAGAGTCTAAGATACAGTATGCATTCCTTAAATGCTTGGTGATTAAATCTGAGATTCATGCCAGAAGTGAATGTGAAGTGTCCTCTTTAATGTCATACATGGGAATTGTCCCAAAAGGGTCTCCTTAGTTCCATGCCCAACCCCCATACACACGCACACATGCGCACGCGCACACACACACACAGCCGCTGCCGGTCCTTCCTAACTGCTCACTTCCTAAACTTGCTTGATGACATGGGAAGCCTGGGCTTAAGAACGCTGGGAAATTTAGAGACGATGTCTCTAAAGACCACACAGCTCTTCCTTCTGTGGAGACCAGGTTGATTATATCTATAAAAGATGGAGCATTATTCTCCACATTAAACAAAAGAATAAAATGCTAAGAAAGAAGAGGGAGCTGGATTTCTTGGGGGAAAAAAAAAATGACTGTGAAGGAAAACAATGAGGATCTCCTGGGAAGTGTTTTTAGGAACAAAAATCAAAAGATCCCAAACAGAATGTGTGAAACATAAACAGATTTTGAAGATGATAAATTGCTCTACTGTACATATTTTTCCCTTTTCTGGTACAGATCATTTGATGAAAAGAATCTGTTTATTCCAAGTTTGCCAATATAGTTTTTGTTTTGACAGTTCAAGGAATGTATCAACTTTCCTCTAATGGCCTTTGAAACCTCAAAATGCGGAAATTCAGTATTCTAGACAATGTTTAGAAAATATTAAAAAATTAAAAAATAAATATTAGGAAGGAAAACAATTAGGAAAATAGTATCAGAAAGAAACTAACATTCTCCAGAAAGTACTTACATCTCCATCTGATTATTATCAATTATCCTAACTAATAAGCAGTGATAAGTATGACTGCTTTCTACTCAGTGCCGACTATCTATAAGTGCAGGTATATGATTGTAAAGTTAGTTAGAAGTCAGCGTTTTTAAAAAGAATACTAGGGAAGATCTACTTTAGATATGTAATCATGGAAGACCTCTTTGAGGGAGTGGTATTTAAGATAGGATCTGAAAAATGAGAAAGAGACAGTAAGGTAAATAGTAGTGAGGAAAAAATTACAGGCAGAGGCCAATATTTGCAGAACATGTAAATATCTGGACATTGGAAAGAGCTTAGTCTTTCCAAGGAGCCAAAAGAAGATTGTCACCTGTTTTCCTGTTGGTTCTGAACTCAATTCCTAGCCCTGGCCCTGGTTTGCCAGTATGGCGAGGGCCTAACTCCTGCAAGGTGTGCAGAGATATCTGCTCAATGACTCCATGGAGCTGGCCAACAAAAGGAACTTGTAAGAGGTTGGAGGTAGGCAAAGGGAGAAAATAGGATATTTCAGTGCAGTGTGCATGTGTTCATGCGTGTGTGTCTCTGTCTGTATGGAGTCCCTCTGTCCTTTCTGTGGCTTTAGAGCTTTTTGTCTGGGTAAAAGCATGGTGATCACCCTTCCTCAGTATTTTTGGACTAGGGTAAGTGTCTGGGGACATAATCCTTTTAGTTTAATGGCACTTGTTATATGCAGAGGTGTGGTGGTGGATACAGTCCTTCTAGAATGTCAAGTTTATACGAAATAGAGATGCTAACAGTTTATAGCATTGATACATAAAAGCCCCAGTCTTCTATTTTCCCACTAAAAGAGAAAAAAAATACTGTGACTCATTTCTGGAACAGCTTGCAAAGCAATCGAAGTTATGGTCAGGGCAGCTTTTTGACAATGGCACACATGATCAAAAATCCACATGGAAGTGGCTGCCTGAATAGCTATCTGTTTGTGGTGATGAGTGGAGAAGTATGTGTGCAGCAAAAGAAAGTTGCATTTGACTTATATTCATAGATACAGTTATTGTTAGTTGGGCACTAATTCTGTTCTTGCCTTCTGTATTACATAATTTTTAAAGTAAATTTTACTGAAGTGCAACAGACATGAAGAAAAGTTTATAAATTCTCAGAGTAAATCTAGTAAATTATCAGAGAAAAGAAATCCACGTTACCACTACACAGGTAAAGAAAAAGAACATTACCAGAAGCCCACGTGTGCCCTGTCCAAACTATTGCGTGATTCTCATCCCCAAAGTTTGTGATACTATAGGGTAGTTTTCCCTGGTTTTGAACATTCTATTAATTGAATAATATGTATAGACTAATTGAATGACACATATACTATAATATTACATTTTCATGATAGATAGATTATTAGTATCATAGTCGCCATTCCACAGAAGAGAAACTAAGGTTGGGGAATCCTGTGGAACTTACTTAAAGTCAAAGAGATGGTAAAAAAAAAAAAAAAAAAAAAAAAAAAAAAAAAAAAAAAAAAAAAAAAAAAAAAAAAAAAAAAAAAAAAAGTAAAACAAAACTCAGGGATCAAAAGGAAAACACAAACTGGTTGCCTCAGGTGATACAAGACTTAAGCATGGAGATATTTTCATGTTCACCCAGGGTGGAATTCTGGAGAAAAAAAAAAGTAGTTGTGATAAATAGAACTTAAAACATGTAAACACTGTGATTAATAAAGAATTAAAAAAAAAAAAAACAAAAAAACCCAAAGAGGTGGTAGTTTGATACAAGTTCACATCTGCTTGATTTTAAAATCCACAAAATTATACTATAGTATCTCCTTTTTGTCAGTTATCTCATACTAGTTGCGTTTCATGGTGGATTAAGCATTACAGAGCTATGGCTTGAGTTATAGTTAGCTTCAAAATTGAGCCCGAACTGCTAATATATTACTAGTGGTCATATTATAGGAGCAAGAAGTCTGTCAGGTCTATTGGTTTAAGCATTTATTGGGGGACTGAATCGATCTTTAAATATTTAAATTGGTGTTTTGTGATTTGTTTTTTAAATTCAAAGTTCAAATGTGTTTTGTTTGCCCCCAGGCAGTGTTGAATGCACAGGATGCATTGTCTTTGAGTATTAAGACCAATGCATTCTTTATCTTAGAAGGCACATATGAGGGTGTTTAATGCTTGTTCCAACTAACAGCAGTGGTTCTCTGGAATAACATACAAAAATTCTTCTGTGAGTGAATCAGCAGAAAATAGTCTTGATATCTGCCATAACTTGGCAGTACATGAAATGTGTGAGAAACTTATACTTGTCATCCTGCCTTACAACCCATTACTGATGGTGAAAAATGTGCTTCAATGCTTTCGGTTTCTTTCTACTTGACTTCCCAGGCTGGTTCCTCAACCTCTTAACAAACAAGTCATTAAAATACATGATGCTGGATATATGGTGAGGAAAAACAATTCCCCCGTGTTCAAGAAATATAAAGTAAGAAAGAAGAAAAGGGGGATGTTTGATAATGTTTGCTGAGAGCTCGCATGCAGAATAAATGACCTGAACCACATACACTAGACCTAGACCAGCCTTTATTCAGAAAAATTTACAAAAGCTGAAATAGGATCAGGTATGCAGTTCTTCCTTTGACAGCTGCTCTCTGGAATAGTGCCAGATGAGGTAGCAGGACTATCCTCCACACTCTAGGCTAATCAGCTGCATGTGGAGGTAAATGCCAGCATCATCTCTGGTGTGATAAGGACCTAGGGACCAAGCCTACTGGATGCCCCTGTCCTGCCATCTCAATATTCATGACTGGGACAGACTAGATCCTTGCTGGTATGAGCAGGAGTTCAGGTCTAAGTCTTGCACTTTCAGGTGTATGAAATGGGAACCTTGGTTTCCAGTTCTGTTCCTCCATCTCAGTATTTACTCAGGATGTTTGCCAAATGGTCCTACCCACAGGAAGCCAACTCTCACTCTAGAAGCCAATCAGGGAACAGTTTCAGATAAATTAAACATTACTTCTCACTACAGCATAAACCTGAAGCCTCTGAGGACCAGTTAGAATTGAGAACATCTTTGACTAGGCCTTTGCCAACACATCAAATGTCTTGGCCTATAGTACTAATACTGTCATGCAATTGATCAAATCAAAAGACTTCAACTCATGGCTCAGAGTCATTTTTTCTAACACATCTGTCTGAATTCTTGATAATTGCATTATAAGCAAATATGATCTTCTAATACCTGTTCTTAGTTCTCTGAATTCCTTTTATCCAAATATTTTGTTCCCTGCCCTACTTCAGCCACTCCCTCCTATAATCATATTGTAAATCTTGTTATTTATTACCAATAATTGCCAATCCTTTAGTATCATAATTCTGCACCTCCACCTCAGTCTTTCCTGTTCACTTCCTCTAATGTTCAATTTTATTCACCCTTTGACCTCAGTCCATTGTTCCTAGTAACTTTTCTCTGTCCTCACCCTGCTTTCACTTCCCTCTAACCTCCAGTTGAAAATCTGTGACAGCTATCATCATTTGTATATGTGTACTCTTAATCCTTTGTCTTTATCTCATATTAAGTTGGAGAAACACAACCCTGGTTAAATCTAACTCACCACCTACTCTGCACAGCATCTGGCAGAAGGAAAACACACTACCCTATAATTATCCCATTTAAAATTCTTGACTGCAAACATCAAATAGGCTTCATGCTCCCTGGCAAGTCTCACTAGATTTCCCTGTCTGTTCACTATTCAGTTCTCCTTAAAGAACTATTTTACACCTTTTCCTCTCTCCTCAATTCCATCACAAACTTCCTCTTCTATCCTTCTCTCAAAAATAGTCTTCCTTTTTAGTTAAGAAAAAAAATCAAAGCACTCAACAGAGTACTTCTTTAGACTTCAGCTGCATGTTTAACCCATAGCAGCATTTGCACCCATATACACCTCCTTTCTGCCTGAATAGAGATGAACTAATTAGGAACCCAAGGTCAACAACTCTAATCCCTCTCACATGTGTACAAAGACGTTACTCTAATACATTTCTTCCAGTAAATTTCTCTTCCCTCTGCGGCATTGTATTTTTTTCTCTCCTTACTGGATTATTCCATAAGCCACTAAACATTATATAGTTTATTCCTACTGAAAACACACAACTCTCTTGGTCCCAGTCCCTCCTACAACTACTGCCCCAATTCTCTGTTACTTTTAGCAGCAAAAGTCCTCAAAATAGCTGTCTATACTTGCTCTCTCCAATTCCTCTCGTCCCTTTCTGTTTTGAATAACCCCCTACTGTCAAGTTTTTGCCCCAATGGCTCCACTGGAAGCGCTCTTATCAACTTCACCAAAGACTTTTACATCATTAAATCAAGTAGTCCATTCTCAGATGTGGTTGGCACATTCTTCTTTCCGATATGCCTTCTTCATGTAATCTAGGGCACCACACACTCTTGGCTGTCTTCATATCTCAATGGTTACTTCTTTTCCTCTAGTGATTCCATCTTTTTTCCCAGACATCTTAACATTAGATGCTCCAGCATTCAGCCTGTGGACCTCCTGTCTCTCCTAACTACACTAGCTACCTTAGTCATCTTCTCTAGTCTCTGTAAACTTTGTTAGGGTGGTCTTGAATGACCTACACTCTAAGTCGAGTCTGATTCTGAAGGAGTGGCTATTCTAGAGTCTTGACTGAATTTTCCAGGTGTCTCCTCTGCCTCTCCACTCACTTAATTGCAATTTGAACATTACCCAGTCAAGTGCAGTCTCGGTTGTGATTCAGCTTGTTCTGTAGTAATTAGGGTTGCCACAGAAAGTATAAATGGGACACACTGATGTGAAAAAATTCAAAGCTACATGTATTTTGAAAACCCTTTTAAAAACTATATAGCAACACATAGATTTAATGTGTAATGAGTGTGCATTGAAAAATAATTTAAAAAATTTTTCCAGTTTTATTGAGATATAATTTTTATAATTTTATTTTAAGATCTATTCTCTCAGCAGGTTTCAATTATACACTACAGTAATGTTTGCTACAGTCCCCATACTATACCTAACATCCCCAGAAGTTATTTATCTTGTAACTGAAATCTTTTGACCTCTTCACATGAATCAATCCTTCTTTTGAATAGACTTTCCCACTAGAAGTTTTGCTTCCTGTTTCACTTTTATTTTCTAACTCAAATTGCCAGTGCCAGCCTCCCTATCTCATGAAAGCATTAATGCTACAAGGATTAACATTTATTGTATACAGAAGATACTAAGATTTTTACCTGCTTGTTTGGGTTCTGGCTTCCTCTGTCCTCTAATAGAAGCAATTCAAAGTCCCCCCCCCACCCCAAACCCCAATCCTGTATCTGACAAAAGCATTTATTCTTTAAATTTGTGAATTTATTTATATGAAAAGTCCCATAAAAGCATAACAATTACATCTTTGCAAAAAAAAAAAAAAAAAAGAATAAATGATATGAAATTGGGACTCTCTCAGAAAAATTCCAGTTCTTTAAGTTCAAAATATGCTCTTTCAATTCATTTCTGGTTTAATTTCCATGTACACATTGGTCTTTTAGACTTTTGACTACGTTAAAGATGCTTCTTTGTGTCGTGAATATAAATATCTTGCAATGCCCTTGAATTTAGGACTTGAAATATCATTGTTCTTTTCTGAGCTTCCTTTACATTTATGGTTTTTTCACTTGAATGCAGCGGATGCTTGATCTCTTTTGCATACACGTTTTTCAAGAAAAGAATTGGTCTGTGGTTGGTGAACTTAATTAATGTATTACAAACAGATGTTGATTGATGATGAGATACATTGTAAACCTATATATGTTGCAATGTTCTTTCAATAAAATTTAATAATAAAATAAAGTGTGCACTCCAAGACTGGATGCTTTTGCTCTCCCACCTTGCTGAAGCCAGAAATTTCCAAATCTGTGAAGTGATAACCCCGAGGGCCAGTATATTATTTCATCAGAACTCCACATCTTGTGAATATTCCTGCCTAACTGCCAGAGCCATTATCCGAAGCTGACAGAGTTTTCTCCTCACTGGTCTCCCCAGTCAATCTAAAGTTACACTCCAGAAAGCAGCAATAAAAGTGGGGTGGTTTATTGGCTTGTATATTTGCTCTGGAAGTGTTCTCTGGTGCCACATTTCTAGGCCAGTAATTTTCAAACATATATTTGATAAGATAATAGAAGATTCTCTCCAAATGAAATCTTACATGGAAACCCACGAGGTAAGTTAGCTAAAAAGGTAGTTGCTTTGGTGGAATTAGGAACAGAGCTTGGAGCCCTGTCTGTTCAGCGCTCCATGAAGAACAGAAAGGTTTGATAGAAGCCCTAGTATGGAGGTCTCAAGAGGATGAAGCACAAATGGTAGATCTCAGATTAACTGGTTTTATCAATATATTGTGTTTGTACAGTGTTGTCCACTGTATTTTCGCCCCAGCTGCTTTATTTTCAAAGTAATCACCATAACTCTTCCAGTTGCTTAACTTGATATTTACCACCCTGCTTCTAAAACTTATGTATTTACTGCCATTTTGGATTTGTTGGCATTGGACATTTTCCACAAATATCCTACCATGGAAGATACAGATAACTTCTTCTTTTTTCTCCTCAAACTCCTCCTCCTATCTTTACAGCATAATTATATTCTAATTTTCTATTTAATCAATATTTAATGTCTCTTATTAAGACAGTAAATGTTGTTTATTTCTGAGTAAAGTGTTGGTAAAACTGTTAATTTTTTGAACGTTAATATGTTTTGTAAAATCGCTTCTTGTACCCTCATTTTTTTCTGTCTATTCAAACATTGTTACAACCTTGAATATATAATTTTTCAAGTATTCAAGCATGCCAGAAAATATCACTTCTATTCCCCTCTCACCCTGGAGTTCTCCCTTCTGTTCCAGTCTGTGCTGCCTACTCCCCAGGTCTGCTGCACAGGTCATGTCACGTGCTTTATGTTCTGTCTTCCATTTGGGATTTCTGTATCCTATCTCTTAGTTTATTTCCTCTTTTTGTTGAAGCACATGTTCTGATCTGCCTCCTGAAAAAGGATGTATGAAAAGTACATCCTGAATATTTGCTGTCTGAAAATGTCTTGTTATCTCCTGACACCAAATTAATTAGAGCAATCTAGTTTGGAAATAATTTTAATAAGAAACTTTAAGACATTCTTCTGTTGTCTTCTAGCTTTGTCTCTTCACAAGGATGCATGTTGTTGTGTGTCTTTTGCATTCCTTGCATTGGGCGTTCAGTTGGTCCATTCAGTCCGGAAACTTGAGTTCCTAGAGTCCTGAGAATTTTTCTTGTATTCTGTTTTAGTAAGACGCTTTTAGAGTGAGAATTGGATTCCACAGAGGAACATTAAGGGCAAATTACAGGACTGATTAAATTGTCCTGAGATAACAACAATGATGACAATGAATCTGCAAGCTAAAACGTCAATAAATGTCCTGAAGTGGCCCAAACATAAAATACTTTGAGTATTTAATTTTTAAAGAGAACCCATCTGTGGATTATGTACTAGCAAGCAAGTGGTTCACTAACCCTCCTGGTCTGATTTTTCTGCATGGAAAACTTCAGCTAGAGTAATACTCCTGGCCTTTTCTCGCTGCTTATTTGTTCTCTCCCTTAGGAGATTATGTTATTGGTGAAATTTATGAGCTAGATCTGAGCATGCTTAACTCCGTGCATTCTGGTATTTCCCTTTATTTGCAACCATCTTGACCACAAGGGACATGCATCCTAATCTTTTCTCTGCCACATAGTTAGGGACTTGTCCCTACAGGGAGACCTACAGTTATCCATCCCACTTGTGACGGGATATGTATGTTACTCAATTAAGGGGAATATATTAGGAAGTCCATTATCACTACACATCCTAACTGCTTTCAAATATCTGTTCAAATAATAGAAGTCACATTTGATCTCCATTTTAATGACTATATTTACCTACTAATTGTCTCGAAAATTAGGAAAGGAAAAGAAATGCTATTATCACTTAAATTCCGGTATGTATATTACTATGCATTATCTATATTCTACATCTATCTATCAAATAGGGTTATCTACATGAAATTTGGGGTTGTTTAAAGGGTCCAAGAGAAAGATACTGCTGGTTTTCCCTTTCTCACTGACTTTGAAACACAACTCACACATCATCTATAAAACTATCATATATTTTTCCCAGAAACAACTGAGAATAGTGAACCTCATATTTTCCAGTATGTTCTCATAGCTTCTTTGTTGAGTGGGTCCTGTCAAGACTAGCAGTGACCTTTTTCATTAATAGCATGGAAGAACATATAAAGCTGTTCTCACTATGATGAATTCTAAGGATTCAGTTGAATGAAGACATTGGCCTCAATGCACTTGTGTAGCAGTAGCATATTTCTAAAATAATAGTTGAGTTCCTGCTATTAATCCAAATAAGACTGAGATCTATGAGCCAATTTAAATCTCATGCTTGTTAAAAGGGTTCATGACCCCATTACCTTTTCACTTCGACAAACCTTCCCCTATAGCAAATATACAGATAATCCCAGCCATTGCAGATGTGCTACATGACCAGGTTATAGAAAGGAAAAACACATTTTTTCCTCATAGTTAAAAGATTCTTTTCATTTACTCATTTAATTAGTTAATTCATTGAATAACTATTGTGTGCTTATCAGGTGTCAAGCACTAGAGATACTAAGAGATAAAAAAAGGTCATTATGGGAAGCTGAAATAGGAAATAATTGTATTAAATAGTATAATAAAAGTTATATAAAGATATGTGCAAAGTGCTTTGGAAACTCAGAAAAGTGGGCAATTACTTTGACCAGAGGAGATTGAAAAGCAAATTACTATATTCTCTTGAGCTTTAACAAAGAACAACTAACTATATAAACAGATTGACTTGTGAACATTTGTTGGAGACTTTGATCATGTTAAAGTCATTTGTATTAAATATTATGATAAATGTAATAAAAAAGAGTTACTGAAAAACAGGAGAAAATAGGACTAAAACTATGTGTTATGTTCCATTTAGTCTGGTTTTTAATTCTCTTAAATGTGACTTGGAAAAGACCACACACAAAAAAGATAAATATTAAGTATCTTTTGGTAATACAGATGTGGAAACAATTTCTTCCAGAATTTCAATTCTATTTTATATATTTGAATAGGAGAATTTGTTAACATTTCATTCTATTTGTAAATAATGGTTCACTAAATCATTCATATTGAATATTTACAATATACTATATATTTTTAAATGTACTAACTTCATGCAAGGGTGGAAAAACAAAATTCCTCCAAAGTGATATATCCAAGTGAGAGCATAAGTGAGTCTAACTGTAATATGATAGAGAGTGGTGGATGCCGTGGTAAAATGAATTTAAACTTTTTAAAAAATAAAAATAGGCAGGTCACATAAAATACAGTTTTTAAGCAAATCTGACCCCACAATTAGTTTGAAACACTTGGATTCAGGAATTCAAATACTAATGATTCCATCCCTATCCATGGAGTTCTTGAACTATTGGAAAGAGACATCTATAAATAACACTAGAGCCTTAAAGCTTTGAACAGCTAGAGGGTATCTTAGCAGTTCTGTGGGAACACAGTTCACCACTTAGTCAAATGGGCAGAGATCCAGAAATGAGCACTACACAATAACTCAATCTTGTAAATTAACCTCTTCTTTCCCCGCTATATTTTCTCTGTTATTGGTCACAACTTCCTTTCATTACATACTTGATTATTAATTACTTATACTGAAAATCCACTAATTTTTTTCTTGAATAATTTCATTGAATAATTTGAGTTTTTCAGTTATACAAATAAACTTAATATATATGGGCAGTTTTCTTTCTTTTTTTTAAAGGAAAGGTACAAGCAAAAATGAAGGCAAGCAGGCAAGCAGGCAGGCAGGCATGCAGGCAGGCAGGCAGACAGAAGAGAAGAAAAAGAAACACTTCATTTATTTTAGTTGTTCACAATGGTGTTCCCCCCAGACCCAGGACATGAACCCAGGTCCTTAGTATGTACATGGACTGTGTTCTTTTAGAGGCAGCTGACCCAACCACTGCTCTACCAGGATGTGCCTATATGGACAGTTTTCTTCTTTCCAATATTTAAACTACCTTCCTTTTCTTTTTTGGTTCATATGCTGTGCCTGGGACAATGATGGCTTATCAGTGTGAATTATTGCTCCAACTTTAATAGGTATTCTTCAAGTATTTTGGATCAAGTGGTTTTCAAATATATTAAAAAATAATTTAGAGAATATATACTTAATGAAAGAATTGAAAACAGGAACTCAATGGATACATGCATATCAGTGATCATAACAGCATTATTGACAGTAGTAAAAAGGTGACAATAACCCAAATGTTCATCGATGGATATGAATGGCTAAACAAAATATGGAATGTACATACAATGGAATATTATTCAGCCTTAGAAAGGACATTTCTGACACATGCTACTATGTGGATAGACCTCTAAGATACTCTGCTAAGTGAAGGAAATCCAGACATAAAAAGGCAAATAATGTGTGATTTTACTTATATGAAGTATCTGACGTAGTCAAATTAATAGAGACAGAATGTATGACAGTGGTTAACAGGGGCTAAAAAGAGGGTAATGAGAAAGTATTATTTAATGGGGGCAAAGTTTTAGTTTAGGAAGGATGAAAAAGCTTTGGATACGGATGGCGGTTCTTAATGCCACTTAACAGTAATCTTAAAAATGGTAAATTGGGACCTTCCTTTGTGGTTCAGGTGAGCGATACGATTGAGGTATGGACCATGTAAATCCAAGGAACTGGGTTCAGGGCCTGAAGGAGAAAACCAAAAACAAAACAAACAAATAAAAAATGCTGCTTCTTCCTTTCCTTCCCCAAAACACATTTTAATGGTAAATCAACGTGACCTGGTGGAGTAGAGGTTTGTTCAACTGCCTCTGGCTGAAGCACAGTCCACATACATGCCAAGGATCCAGACTTGCATCAGGGCAAGACAGAACCATCAAGATGTACAACTAAATGAAAAATAAAATGTTTCTTCCTCTTTCCTGCCTGCCTACTCACCTTCAATCCTACCTGCACCTTTCCTTTAAAATTCAAAAAAAAAGGTGAATTTCATATTATGAAATTTTTCTACAATGAAAAATGGGGATGTGCCCTGTGGTTCGTTCAGGGGGGCTGAGATACTGGCATGTGAACCACTTAAAGCCCAAGACCCAGCTAAATAAAGTTATTTCTTCTTCCCTTCCCCACTCCCTCCCTCCCTTCCTTCCTCTTTTCTAAAATTAAAAAAAAAAAATTTAATAAATTAGTTTAGAAGTGTTTATAGTATTCCTTATGTTCTGGAATAGTTTAAATGATTTGGGAACTATATTGGTATCTGTTCCTTGCAAGTTAAAAACAATTAACCTATGGAACATTTGGGGACTGTCAATTTTTTTGAGATTATTGGTTTAGCTTCTATCTTTTTGTAAGAGAAAATCTTTTTTACTGGGGACATGGAGAAATGAATACAAAAAATACCAAGAGATAATGGGAAAGTAATAAGATGTAGCAGAACAATTTAAAGAATTACAAGGGAGTGATGTGATTAGTACAAAATTTGTCTATCTGATAAAATGGTTTATTTTGTAGGAAAAACCCAAGTTTCCAAAGTTTAAAAAACCAAAAACAAACAAGAGACAAGTTGTTGGGTGGAGTGTTCCTTAAGCATTAATTAGATCTTCTTAGTAGATGGTAGTCTATTTTTTTGCTAAATTTCAGTATAGTGGTTGCATCAGTTGTTGAGGGAGGGGTTGATATCTAACTATAATTGTGGACTTGTCTATCTCTCTTTTAGTTCTATTAGTTTTTCCTTCAAATGTTTTGAAACTCTGTTCCTTGTAAATATTTTTTTCTGAAATTATCTATTTTTAAATTTGTTTTGGGAGGTTCATAATTGCTTATCAAAGCATTTTTATGATGGTTATTTTAAAATCCTCTCACATAACTCCAAAGTCTTTGTCCTCTCATTGTTGTTTTTCTTGATTATCTTTTCTAATTCAAGTTGAGGTTTTCCTGGTTGTTTTTATGACAAGTGATTTCAATTTGGATGTTATATTGTGAGACTTTCTTTTTTAATTTTTCTTTTTTTCAGGTAACCATCTTATTTAGGTTTACTTTTTTAAATGTAGATAATTACATTCACATTTTGAAATTCTGTTTTGGCATTATTTTACAAAGAGCTTCTCAGAGAAATCCCACATACTTGGCTAACTTCCATTGCCTACTTTATAATTAGGAAAGTAAGAATAACTACCATTTGTTTACTGTTCGTATTTAGCATTTAACATCTCCTCTTCTTTCAAGAGCTACATGTATTTTATCATTTATCTTGCGTTAGTTAGCAAGGGCTCCTCCAGGCCCTTTCAGTCTGTCTCATTTTGTCCAGCTGTATGTCGGTAGCACACTAGAATGGAAGTATTTCACTTCTTAATACTGCAATTCTGAAACATGAAATCTTACACCATCTTTCCTTCTCCAGGGCCCCAGAACGGCCTTCCAGAGAGGATATTACTACTCACTCAGTTTACCAGCGATTGCTGCTAATCAACTTATTCGGATTTCTCCTCTTGGAAGAGTAATGTAATGCCTTCTACATTCTGGACAGAACTTCTGCGTTTGAGCATTGTGAAATTATTCAACTGGAAATACAAGCAGTAAAATCGCAGTAACTTTCTCATCTACATTTAGGCTCTGGGCTCTTAAAGAGAAAAGACAGCAGAGCTGTTGGGGCGGGTAAAGACTTAGAACTCTGGAGTAAGAGTTTAGGGTGAGAGAACCCAAGCCCCTGCAAAATGCCATACCTCAAAAAGATTTGGAGGAGCATAGAAGATGAATGAAATTCTAGCTAACAAGAAAGATTAGAGCTGGGTTAGATGGGACAATGAAAGTGACCTGGGACAGCTGTTGATGGCAAAAGAAAGTAACGATGGGAGTTCTTGAAAAAGAGATGTTAAAAATTACCTTCTGATAAACAAAAAATGGAAAAATCTTGCTTCCTTCAAGTGGACAATGAGCTTACTCAACGTATGTGCTGGATTTCTTGGAGCTTATTGTATTTAAAAAAAAAGAGAATTTGTTAAAATGGTATTTTTAATGGTATGACATATTGGAATTGTTTATAGTTAACAAATTAATATTCTTAACATCAAAAAGGGAATAATGGGATTTTTTTTCATGACAGAATTCCAGATTTCATTTTAAAAAATATTTAATACCCATGATACAGTCTTCTCAGTATGAAACAGGGAGGGGTGAAGATTCCCATCTTTCAGACCTGGCAGTGCTTAGGCTCAGATCGAATGTGTAACTTCTCTAGGAGAGGCCTTTTCCCTGGGATGCTTGGGCCAGAGAGAAACTCCTCCCATCTGACTGGCCTCAGGAGTCGTGTGTTGAGCCAGGTGAGCCTGTTCCTCTCTGCTATTCATGCGGAAACTTGTTTGAACCGTGGTTCCTTCATTAACAGCTCACTGGCCTGCGGGTGGCATGGAGCATGAACACATAAAACTCTTACGTGGGACTTGATACCACCTCAGACCTGTTTTCGGGCTGGCTATGTGACAGGTGATGATAAGGCAGTAGGAAGGGGAGGAGAGGAAAATATCTGGGGGGGAGCAGGAAATGAGGGTCTAAGTTAGGTAATGAGGTCTCTGATCTACAGACTTACGGGAGGAGCTGCAGGCCTGTGCCTCAGAAATGTACGTGCAGTTGTGTACTGGGCCTGCACCACAGTGGTGTGTCTCTGTCCTTGATGCGTCTTTTGACTTCTTCTGTCCCTATTCCACAGGTCATCTCAAAATCTGGCCTCTGCCCTAAGCAGTCAGCTTCCCTGGGCCCGGTCCCACTCTTCCTTCTTGTTTCTGTTAGTGGTTTTGCTAAGGAATCAAGGAGCTCTGAGAAAAATTCTTTTTTTACCACCCCCTGTCCCACCCACAACCCTTTCCTCAGAGGCAATCTTTCTTCCCTTTGGTGAGGGGCTCTTTTTCCTTTTTCTCAAACTTGTTTTTAGAAGACCTGATAAACCAGGAGGCAGTCATGCCCCTGTCAAATCATTAGCAGCTTAAGTGGCAACACACTTTCATGTCAAACACAGTAATGTCTGCTTATGCAATTTCAGGTGTCAGTACAGAATCTCTTTATAGTGGAGTATTCAAGGAGAGATACTCTGAATTTAGAATTTTAATTCCAGAAATAAATAATCATTTTAATCAATGCAATGCATTTTATATTACTATCTACACAAATTAAAGTTTGAAGTTTAAAGTGAGAGAGTGTATACACCTACTCCTGTTCCACACAAAAAAGTATTTGATAAATGTCAGCTGCTGGAGCTGCTATGACTCAGGTGCGCCTCTGTACAAGGCACCAGACAAGGGGATGGGAGAGACCACAGATAAAGAGTAATAATAATAACCAGGTCCTCCAGATCTCCAGCCTAAAGAAAAATAATTTGCATTTAGACATCTTAGTTCATTCACCAAGAAAAAAAAAAAGTTATCTTATATGTTACCTCATTCAATTCTCTCATTTTTGGCAACTATTTGTCATTTTCTTAGTCTCCAGGAGACTGAGATATTCCAAGTGACTTGCCTGAGGCCCACAACCAGCTTGGAACAGATGTTTTTGAAAATGAACATAACTCAAAGGTATATATATATCACAGGAAAAGGCACTCAATGCAAATAATACTGAAGCACTGAATACTTACTGAAGCTGTCGGAGAGGAGGACCAATGAAGTCAGAAAGAAATCCCTCAGATTTTTTTGTTCAAAGCATGTATTTGAGTTAAAGTTCAGAAAATATGATTATTATATATATAATATGATGATAGGAAATCTCTCAGTGTGTGTATGTTTAAAAGGGGAAGAGTTTAGTGGAGTAATAGTATGGAAGCTCAGACAGGGAAATAAGCTGTGTGTTATAGTAAATCTTCAATTAAAGTGAGCACTTAATTAATTCAAGAGCATATTTGTCATTTTAGTTATGATTCTGTCAATAAATTTTAGTGTCTATGAAAGGAACTGAAGTGGAACTACATTTCTCCTTCCCTGGCACAGGAATAAAGGAGGACAAACTCTGCAGTCACAGACTCCATCCCCTCTGCCTCTGTGTGGACCCAGATGTCAGACACCGGAATTCTAATTAAATTATATGGTTTGTTCCTACATAATACAGTTTTTGTTGCTATTCTATATGAGACCTATTTTTCTTTTTAATGGTTCTGTTATTACTAATATACACCACTTCATTTCCCTGCTCATTTTGGCAACCTAAGATTTGACCTTTGTTAAAGATTTCTCTGTTGCTTGGAAGGTGAACCTGATAATGACAGAGGAGGAAGTTGCTGGAAGAAAGCAATTTCCTAGTGAGTGAGGGCATGTGGGGGGTGTGGAGAGAGATATCTGAGATAGTGGGATCCTTCTGTGTGGCAGTGGGAGACTTCTGGGATCTCAGCCCCAAGTGCCACTGGGACTGGCGAGCAGTAGCAGCGGGCTCGACACAAATTCCCCTTCCACCTACCCAGACACTCACATAGTCGTGGCTATTTCTGGTTGTGTGATGTCAGGCTCCAGTTCTGTTCTCTCACAACTTCTGTGAGCCAGCTAATATCTGCTAATATGCCCCCTTCTTATTTAAGCCAAACCTAGCTCCTCACCTAGTCTTTATGGATAGGTTTGTAGCAGTTAAAAATAGCTCTGTGTGTAACACTGTAGGTTACATACATGGATATGCAATACCCAAAACAATGTCATCCTGTAAAAGGGAAATGAGGTATCACAAACAAAATGGCTGGCACATCCTGGTAAAGGAGTGGTTAAGTCTATTGCCTCTGATCAAAAGCATAGTCCACATACATCCCAAGGACCTGGGTCTGTGTCCTGGGGCCAGGGATGCAACAACATGATGAATTTAATAAAAATAAAGTGTTTCTTCCTCCTCTCTCTTCCTGCCTGCCTCCCTTTGCTCATCTTGATTCCTGCCTGCCCCTTTCCTTTTAAAAAATGGCATATTTCTTCATGAATGTATATATTTGTAAATAGGTAGAAAATTTCTGAGAGACTAAAAGCCCCAATAAAAATAGCCACAGCCTCTGGGGAGAGATTGGGAATAGAGGATGAGATGAGATGAGAGTACCATGCAGATTTGTAAGCCTTTTATTCTATATACTTTTCTTGAATTTTTCACAAAGAGAATGGTCTCAAGTAATTCTTCTGTATGCAACACAGCTGAACAAAGTAAACAGGAAAACAAAACAAACCCAGTCAAGCAAACAATGGACCAGACTGTAGCAAATAGAAACTCTCCAACTCATTATCAGCTCTATTCCATTGAACTAATATCATAAGCACTGTTTCTGTACTAAACACAGCCTTAAAGATAAGCATGGGAGGATCCCTCCACTCTCAATGACTGACAAGCCAACACACAAACAGATAAATGTTATTTATGTTGTAAGAGGAAAGATAACAATACAGAGAAATTCTGTGGGGAAGTCCAGAGAAAGTTCTTCCTAACCCACCCCAAGAAGCATAAGGAGACAAAGCAAAGATTTCTTTCAGTGGGTGACACGACTCTCCATGTCTTGAAAAGAAAGAAAGGTTTCAGAGTGCACATGAGGCATTAGATGAAATGTGAGCAGGATTATAACTCCTTTCTAGCTTATCCTCAACAAAGCTGTTTTACCCACGACATGGACAAGACAGCCAAAAAACAGGCCAGATCACAGAAGACTGTGAACAGGAGCACCGTCAGAGCATTCAATCTGAACCTCATAGGCAGGTCCCAAGGTCAAGGTGGTCTTAGCTGGCTCCAGCACCAGGAGTAATGCAGAAACCAGAAGACTTCTGAGTCATGACTACCACCAGCATCTTCTCAAGGCAGTGTGTGGGCATTTACTGAGTTTATTGTGTTATAAACATTTGAAGTCTTTCTACAAAACTCACAGAACCAGGTTGTAGAAGCTCAGATCAGAGAACAAATCAAGTCTCGTCTTCTCTGCCCCGTGCCCTGAACCTGTGTACTTATCCCTCCTTATTATTGTTATTCCTTATCCCTTTCCCTTATGGGTCCCACAGTACCTTTCTGTGGTCAGGCCCTCCCAAAGCCTACCCCCTAACCAAACTTCACAGCTTCTGTTTGAACATACAGAAACCAATCTTCTGCTCTACTGTTCGGACCTGTCTTGGCCTAGCTAATTCTTGGGTTCAGTCTGCCTATGTGATGTTGGAGGATGATGACCTGATGATATACTCCTTCCAGATAAGTGATTCATATTTTAATCAACTCTCCAGAGTAAGCCATCTCTTACCCCAAAACCAATACATGGGAAATTCAATCACAGTATGCACCCCTCACCCTGGTCAGAGTTAATCACCTGGGCTGTGCACCTGCACTTCTAGGTCATTCCCTTGTCCAGTCCAGTTAGGTTCCTGTGTCCACGTCCATCCTCTCGTGTGAGCTACCTGAGCATAGATTTCAGAGTGAGTCTGCAGGAACAGAGCTCAGTGAAATTGGTTACAACTCCCTCATCAACAAATCTTTATTGAACTCCAACTGTGAGTAAAGCATTGCTGGTTTTGGGGACCAAAGCGGTACCTTATGCCAGTTGACTATGTACAAAGCAGTTCTGCTTTCTCCTTTGAAGGATTTGCATCAAATGGGAAAGAAGAGATGGTCCAGACATAAATAAACCCACCACAAAGCCTGGCATATAAATATCACTGCCTCTTACATGGTAGCAATATCTCAGTTGAGTGAAATATGCTGACAGGTTCCAGGTCTCTGTATCAGAAGAAGAGTCTTATCTTTGAAAAGGAAGATTTTTTTTTTCTCTTATTTTCTAAATGTATTATGAAACATTTTGAACAGTGAAGATTCCATCAGAGAAAATAGCTTTATTCACACCACCTAGATCTAGTGATTGTTAAACATTTTAGCATACTTGCTTCATTTCTTTTTTTTTTAATAAGGAAATAAAGCCTAGAAATGGAGTTTTAGGCCCTTTTAAACCTCTCCCTAATTCTATTCTCCTGCCTCTTTCCCAGAGAAACTATACTTCCAAAGCTGGTTTATCTACTTGCTACTCTAATTCTCTTGCTCTATTTATATGTTTCAATATTTGTATAGTACTGATGATGTTTTTTGGTTTTTTTTTTTTGAAATTTACATGAATGAATTATCCTATATTTTCTGCAAAAAAAATTTAGTCAATATTTTAACTACTTTATGGTATTCATTTATTGAATAAATCTTAATTTACTTGTCCAGTTATTCATGTATAAACATCTGGTTTAATTCTTAGTTCTAATATGTCGCTGAGAAGAGTAATTGCTGGCTCATAAAAAGACACAGACATCTTCATTTAAAAAGTTGGTAAGTAATATTTTTTCTTATGAGTAGCTTTCTGTTCTTTATAATTATTCATAGACTTATACTATTATTATTATTTTAAAAGTTTCCACTAAGACATCATGAAAAGCATGACACATTCAAGTACTGCATCAAAATATTTTTCAATTACTTTCATTCCCTTCAAATTACATTAGCCATTTAGCTAGTCTTTGGAATCTATCAGCATCTTCTGACCTTATGCATATAGCTTGAAATTGTGTCTTAAGAAGAGTTCCAAGAATCTCTCTTGCACTAAATAATAAGGATTTCCAGGAAAGGATTATCTGATAGAATTAGGACTAATCTCCCATATTGAGAAAGTGAATCACACAAAACGTGTCTGTGGAATATTTCATTATATAAATTTCATAATTCAGAAATCACACATCCCAAAATGTACTTGTGATGGAGTCTATCCCACTATTTCCAAATGCTACATTGCCCAAACCTAACTTCTTCGAAACAACTGCATTTTTACAATATATGTCTTTTAAATAATCATTTAATATTCAAGATCAAAATGATTAAGCACTCTAGGGGTTTGGCAGTGATTAGACTTTTTAAATTCATTGAGTCACTTAATCTTTGCTATTGCTTTTAGAGATAGGTATCATTTATATCCATATTTTTACAGGAAAAGTACAGGCAGGAATGAAGGCAAGCAGAGGCAGGAAGAGTGAGGAGCAAGAAACACTTTATTTACTGTATTTAGTTGTTCATCTTGGTTGTTCCTGCAGGTCCTGGGAAACAAACGCAGGGCCTTAGGAAACAAACACGGGGCCTTAGGATGTATGTGGGCTGTGCCCAACACCTACTCCACCAGGACATGCCCATTTATATCATTTTTGCAAATATAGATATGGATGTAGGGCTGAGGAAAACAACCTACCTGAGATGGTAGCCAATGAAAAGAAGCAAGATTTCCAACCAAGTCTCAGAGGGCTCCAGGGCCTCTGTCTTTACATGTAGAACAATAAAATGACACAGATTTTCACTCTCAAAAAATACATAAAACTCATTCCTGCCAAAAGTTGTTATGGTAGAGCTTCCAGACGGCAATAAGACTGACAGCCAGGCACTCAAAGGTAGAGAAAATGGCACTTTATTGCAAGCACTGGTGCTGGCCCAGGGTTATTGTCACTCAAAGCTGAGCAACGAGAGGTCTAAGGGAGCTCCTTTTATACTCTGAGGTAATGATTCATCTCCTTGGCTATGTGTGGTTTCTACTGGCAACTCATCACTTATGTACAGCTTCAGAGTAGGGAGGCAATGCTTCTTTGTCTTTGGTAACGATAACAGGACACAGCTGCAATCTCTGTAGTACAATAACAGGATGTAGCTACAATCTCCACAGTGCCGTGAAAAATTCCTGGCAGACTAACTTTTGCACTGGGGTCAGGGAAAAAGTCTTCTACCACAAAGTGAATGATAACTTGAATTTAATCAAGGGCAGGGGGAATGGATGGAAGGATAATTCAAAACACTTGAAATACACTTTAAAAATAGCAATGTCATGAAAGACAAATGCTGAGGAAGTATTTCCGATAAACGGAGACATGACAACTCAATGCAATGTGTTCTGCTGGATTGGGGAGGGGGAAGGAACTATAAAAATGTTACTGAGACAACTGGCAAAAATAAGCACATAATATATCTTATACAATAATATCAAATCAACAATAAATTTCATGAACTTAATGTCATGATTATGAAGGTAATCAAAAGTATGAAGGATTTTGTTACTCTTTGAAGAAACATCTGCTTCATTATTAGTGATATTTATCACTTCTAACATACCAATGAATTACCTCAGTTTTGTTATGAATATCCTGTTGTTATCTTTTGGTGATTAAAAAACAAGGGTATGATATGACTAGATTGATTTCAATTTCTTTTTTTCAAAAAAGAAAAGAAATGTATTATACACATATTGAGTGGATCATGGAATCAAGGAAAGAATTGGAACAACCAAGCTTGAAGGAAAGGGAAACCAACATTTGGTAATAACATTTTTAAGGACTGGTTTCTTCAGATGAAGCCCTTGGCCCCTTATTCACTGTCCTCTATAAAAGCTATGATGATATTTTGCCTCATTAAAAGACAATTACACTCTTAGTTTTCAAATATAACATTTTTACCTAAATTCAAACTGTTGCATAATATTAAAAATGTATTAACTTGCTTTTAATTTAGGTCCTAGAACATTCAACTAATTTAGAAGTGAAAGGGAGAAAAAAAAAACACAGTTTATAGGTGAAAGGAAAAAAACCTTAACACAAAATTTTAATGAAATTGCTCTGGTGGTAAGGGAAGGAAAGGTCAAAAGGACATATAAATATAATCTTTCCACGTTCAAACTGAAAAGGACTCCTCCATGAGGCCCTCCCCAGATGCGCAGGTCTGGCCCTTCTTGGTAGCTCAGTAAGGCTACTTTGGCTCTTCTGGCATTTGATTATCTTATCAGCAGCCATCACAGGAGTCTGTGTCCTCCATGAGCTATATGTGTCTCAAGGGAAAATACTGGGGACTTAGTTCCTTTAGTGCCTGGCATATAGAAAGAGACCCATAAATATTTACTGAATCAAGCTAAGGGGGAGGAAGAAAGGGCAGGAGGAAGGGATGGAGGATGGGAGGGAGGGAGGAACAGTGGTCATATTTGTGTGCTTATATGTGTCTCTGTGCCTGTCTCTAAAAGTCAGACTCTGAGAACTCCAGTGACCATTCTTTTCACATTTTATTTTAGGCAGAATTCTAATCATCTCTCCTAGTTTTCTGCTACAAGAATAAATACTCGAACGAAAAACGTGGGAATGTCGTCTGCTTCTAGAAGAGAACATTCATAGTAATAAGTGAAAGCCTAACAGAAATGAGGGAAAGAAAATTAGAAGAAAATAAGCCTGGAGATATTTACTGTAATCGATGTCTAGAAAGGATAATGCTGAGTCATCAAAAGATGATTAGATATACACTTCATAAACTCTGGTTCAAAAGGCAGAGAAATATAGAATGTTTTAAAAGCTATAAGAAAAATTTTATGGAATTAAAATAAATTTTGTGGACATGTCATCCCTGTCTCATGTTTAATAGATGTGGAACTGTTATATATGCTTTTGATTAATTGTTGTTTCTACTGAATGCTCAGCTGGTTCCTGCTTTTAATTTCAAAGCAGATGAACTAGAACATTTTGTCTATCGCCCTTCCAAAAAGATCCCATCAAAAGTGAATTACTTTTGTGGCCCTTGACCAAGTTTTGTAAGAAATAAAACACGTCTTTCCTCAACTCCCTGAGAAGCAAAGCAAAAGACAAACATGTGTTCGCCTTTCCTCCAACACGCACGCACGCACGCACGCTGCAGCAAAACAGAGGGAGATCAGAAAACAGGGATTTCTACCCCTCAGGCCTTCCTCACCTTTAACGCCTAGCCTCACATTCTGGGGACAAGCAGCCTTTGTCAGCCTGCACCTTTACAGGAAATAAACTCCAGCATCACTGGGTAACGGCAGAGAAGCACCAGCATATCCCAGCGGCTTCACAGAGGGCCTCAGTGGGAGCCTCTGCCTGCACTTCCAGCGCAGTACACCGTGAAGTCCTAGGCCACGTCTGACTTTCCAAAACTCACAAACAGCTGCTCTGGCCACCCACTTCCGAATTCCTTTGGCCACAGGCTTTCTACAGAACTCCCTGCCTCAGGCGTCCAAGCCTTCCAGCCTTTCCGAGACTCAGCCCAGCCGCCCCAGTTGGCTGCTTTACAGCCGACCAGTTTATCTCTCTGACTTCAGGAAAAGTGGGGGATTGACAAGTGCCTCAGATTCCTCCCAGTTTCTCAGTGTTTGGCCCCACTCTGAGGAATCCAGCCTCGTCCTTCTCTCGCCCTTGTCAGCTCTCCAAGCACTGCAGCTGAGGGAACTGCATACAGGTCCAAGTTGTTCAGGCCTTGGGATCAGATTGTGTCAGTGAAGACCAGGAGAACAGAGGACAGGAAGTTCTCTCATGGCCCTGAGGGTGATGTCCCCAAAGTCCAAGCAGGTCTTCAGGAATACAAACACAGTAGCGGCCTGTCCTGTCACCTGTCTGCCTGTTTTGAGAACTAGGAACTGTGTGACTACTTATATTCTAACCTGTGCCCTTCAATACGACTTTTTAAAATAAACAATGAGCACTCCCAAAATGCATTACACATCTCTGTACTGCTTTAGAGCATTTAAAATAATTTTTCATATTTCTTAACTCAGTGACTAAAGAGGGTCAATGATTAGAACTTAGAAAATGTTTGCCAGATGTCTCGCATCTGCTTAACCAGAAAAGAATTCATAAAAAGGCAGTAGAGTGTGTCTGAGATATGAGGAGAGAGAAGAAATGGGCAGAAATGGGTATGATGTTTGTTGACAATCAAATATGAATTGGTAAAAAAAATGTCCCAACCCCTAATCATTTCTTACCTCTCAACCTATCTTTCTTTTCCAGTGCTGCCGCGTGAAGCTTTCTTCAAAATGCAATCATTCACTAGGCAGGTATGGTATGAGTGTTGTACAGGTGTTCTGCAGTGAGGGCCTAAACCATGGCCTAACCTTGGAAACACAAGATTATCATAACCAGCCACCTGAGTACTGTGTGCATGATAATGCCCCAAGACAATGGAAACCACCTTCTATAGAAACAGGCAAAAGCAAGGTTTTCCCAGTTCCCAAAGAGAGCCATGCAGGACAGGGACTTCCCTGGGAGACACCTCAGGTTGAGATACTCACAGACTCATAGTAAAAGGAGTACTCTTTAGTGTGACACTGCAGGGTTCCTGGGGAAATGAAAATTGTGGATTGCCAGAAGGCATCATCACCACCTGCAGAATGAATTGCAGTAAGAGGGGATGAAGCTCAGGAGCACAAACCAAGGTGAGATACCAACATAGGGAAAATCCCTTGTTGATCTTCTTAGAGGCCATGGATGTGCTTGTGGTTGCCAGTTCTACTGGACTTCCCAGTTCTGTAATCCTGTTTGGTTAAGCTGAGTTGAGTTGGTTTTCTGTCACATATAATCAAGATGAACTGACAAAGTCAGTAGCTTTTGACATTTTTTCCTCTACTTATGTGAGTAGGCCACAGAAAGGAGAGCTCATAATTCAAAAATGCTAGAGAAAGTTACTCTAGAATATAGAAAAACAGAATAGATTATGGGAGGAAGGGCCATTGTTTCCATGATCTTATTTGTGTTATAAGTAATAACAGTAGCTAACTGTATTTATTACAAGCACAGCACTCTTCTGAATGCCTTTGTGTGTTAATTCACTTAATCTTCCTCCAAATCCCATAAGGTAGTTGTCAATATTATTGTCCCCATTTTGCACATGAGAAAGAAATCAAGGCACAGAGAGGATGACTCACTTGACCGATGCTACACAGTTAGGAAATGGAAGACCTGGGGTTCAGTCTCAAGGTCATCTGGTTCTCTAGCCTTAACCACTATACATATGCATGTGTCTGTCTAGTTTTCCTGAGACTTTTTGTTGAAGAGATCTTCCTCTCTCAATTGTATGCTCACAGTTTCTTTGTCGTAGACTGTCAATATATTTATGTGTTTACTTCTGGGCTCTTGATTCTTTTCCTTCACTCCATTTGTCTATTTTGATTTTAATAATCACTATAAAATGATTACTCTCAGTAATATAATTTGAGTCAGGTACATGATGCCTTCATTTATCTTCTTTTTTTCTCAATATTGCTTTAGCTATTCAGGGTCTATGTAGTTCTATATAAATTTTAGTGTTACTGATTTGATTTCCATAAAAATATCACTGGAATTTTTAGAGGGATTGAATTAAATCTGTATAGCGCTTTAGGTAAGCTAGCTGTGGTAACTTAGTCAAGAAAGAAACTAGATCATTCATCAACCATATACAAAAATGGATTCAAGTCTTATAAGACCTGAATCCTTAAATTACATAGAAGAAAACAAAGAAAAGGTGTTCCATGATATCAGCCTTAGCAATGTCTTTGGAGACTTTACCTCATGACAGAGGAAACTACTTCATGATAAAGCAAAAATAAGTAAATGGGATTTCATCAAATTAAGCTTCTGCACAGCAAAAGAAAATATTAGCAGACTGCAAAGAAAGCCCACTGCAGGAGAGAAGATATTTTCACATCACACATCTGACAAGGGCTTAATATCCAAGATATATAGAAGGACTCAGACAATTCAGCAACAACAGCACTCCAAACAACCTTATTTTTTAAAAAAGAGCAAATCTGAATAGATGCTTTTTCAAAGAGGACATATAGATAGCCAACAGGCACAAGAAAAAATGTTCATCATCATATGTAATTAGAGAAATGGAATCAAAACCACCATGAGATATCATCTCACACCTATGAGAATGGCTTACATCAAAAAGATTAGTAAGTGTGTGTAGAAAAAGGAACACTTGACATTGTTGGTGGGGATATAAATTGGTCCAACAACTTTGGAAAGTAAATGTTACTCAGAAAACTAAAAATAGAATGACCATATAATCCAGCAATCCCACTTCTGGGAGTCTATCACCTATCTAAACAATATTAAATCATTAACTTGAAGAAATATATGCACTCCTATATTTACTGCAACACTATTTATAAAAACTAAGATATGGAAATAATCTTAGTGCCCACTGATAGATGATTGGATGAAGAAGATGTCGTATACATATATATACATGCATATATATGTATATATTTATAGTGTGTATATATTATATATGCATATATACACATATATATAATAGAATACTACTTTGCCAGAAAAAAGAGAAAATCTTTTCGTACTCATATGTTAAGTGAAATAAATCAGAAGGAGAAAGAAAAATATCAGTAATTTCATCAATAAGTGGGATGAAACAAATAAATAGATTTAATTAAAATAAAACAGTGGACTCAGACAATGAAACTGTTGTTATTAAAAGGCTGAGGAGGGGTATGAGTTGGGGTGGATGGGTGCTAGGAGGCGGTGATAGTGGTGTTTTCTTTTTCTTTTTAAAATATAAAATAAAGTAAAAAGAGACACGACAGTTCTAGAAGAAGAAGAAAAAGATGCTAATGAGTATCCTAGAGTCAACAGCATAGTCTAAGATCCTGAAATCCAAGTTGACCCCGCCCTTCTCCAGGACACGCTCCAACCATGCTTCTCATTAGTTATGAAGTACCAGTTGAGAGTCCTCATGTTACTGAAAAAAAATTAATTTAACTTAAACACAAACAGAAAGGAATTTGCTGACCATGACTGTTATGTTGCAGGTCCTGCTTGTAAAAAACTGTTGTAAATATACTTCATTTGATCTATTGCTATAGTTTCTGAAAGAAATGATTCCTTTGAGAAGCTGGCCACATAAGAAAATGAAAGGCCAATATGAAAACATCTATTGATGTATTTGTCTGTATTTAAGATATGGACTATAAATGGTTTCATTCATTCACTTAAAACATTTTAAGACTGTGAAATTTGTCAAAAAACAACATAAAATCACACAAATAGAACCTACAACTGGGTCTGTGTGTTAGCCATTAAAGTCAAGAGATACATGAAGAAGGAAAAAGAAGGTAACAGAAGAAGAGAAGGGACCAGGGCAGATTAAAAGATAGAGATGGAGGCAGAACACAAAGAAGGCAGACATTAAATAATTTAGAAAGAGTGGAGCACACAGCAACTGCACTAGACTAGATCGGATCCTCTGACAAAAAGAGAATATCGGGGGAGGAGGATGCACAGAAAAACAAACATGCTCACAGAAATAGGTAGAGCTAGATTGTCAGGTCCAGGAGGACAGGTACCGTGTCTGTGTGTGTTTGCTGCTCTTTTCTCCAAAATCAAGCACAGTGCCGGACATAAGAGATACTCAAGGAATAGATTATGGCCAAACAAATGAAAAAGCGGGACAAAGAGACTCACGGAAGACAACATAAAGGAAAGAGACCTGTGTAGTGTCAAGTATATAGAGGATGAAATCGAGTGGTCCTGGTTCAGATCTTGGCTTTGTATCTTCAGATGTGTGTGGTTTGGGAAATGTGCTCACTGATGTGAATGTTTTTGTGCCTCATATTCTGATGTCCCAGATATTTAGCTACTTTTCTCTTTTCTCCAAACGACCCTTCCACTGTTTTGCGATGCTGGGGCTACAACTGTGAAAAGCACCTTTCATCATTGTCAGCTGCTTTCCTGGCCCTTCCAAACACACTCTGGGAGGAGATGAGGGGCTAAGAGGGAGAAGCGTCCTGCTCCTCCCATGGCCTTCCCCGCTGGGAGAGCACCGTTTCCCTCGGTGCTCCAGCGAGCAACAGCCGCTCCTGCTGTGCAGCAATGAAGCCCAGTGGCAGTTTTCAAGCTCTGCCCTGCCCTGCCAGCTTCCTTGAATGCCCCCAGAGACCCCGGCACCAGCAGAGGACTGATCTTCTCTGTTCTGGGGCTCCCCCTGCCTCTATTTCTGTTTGTTTGCTTGTGTTCTATAAATGCTCTTTGAAAAAAATGTTTGGGGAGACATTTCTTTTTCTTTCTAAAAATTGTTATTAAGGCGCACCCGGTGGAGTTGGGTGCGGTGCACACACATCCCAAGGACCTGGGTTCACCACTGGGGCCGCGGGAACAACTAAGATGAACATGAAATAAAATAGCATAGATGAAATGCTTCTTCCTCCTCTCTTTTCCTGCCTGCCTGCATCTTTCCTTTTGAAAAATAGAATAAATAAATGAAAAGAATAAAAATGTTTTCAAAGGAACGTGACATAACATTATAGGTTTAAGGTGTACATTATCATAAATCAACATCTGTACCACCAGTTTCCAGATCTATCTTCCTCAAGTCAGTGACCTTTCACCCAGCCCCAGGCCAACTCCCTTCCCTTCTGATAGTCACTAATTTCATTCTGCAGGCTAAAAGTCCATTTTTGTTGAAGTTGGTTCATTTGTTTGGTTTCTGTATATACCATGTGGGTGAAATCACAATGTTTGACTTTCTTTTAATAATTCCAGTCTTTTGGTTCCCTCAGCCTTAGGGGTAATAGGTTCCTGTAGCTGCTGCCTCCTCAATGCTTTAGAGCCCTTTTTAACCCTTTTACTTACTAGTTAGCAGCTTTATACCTAGTTAACAATTCTTTCTATTCCATTTTCTCTGTTTAAATAACAACGGTGGCTTCCATCTCCTGCCTGGACACTGACTGCAACAAGATTCTTCACTGAGTTGTGAGGTTCAGTGTGTAAAGTGCATATTGTCTGGCTGTAGTAAAAACTCAGTAACCCCTCTCTCTCTCTCTCTCTCTCCACACACACACATACACACATATATGTGTATATATATATATATATATATGGTAACTAGCACAGCAGAATATTTAAAGTGATACTGGAGATGACACAGATGGGCTTCCATCTAGCAATGCCTTCTCTTACTGTCATCTGAAGTCTTTGGTAAGTGTTCTCTGCCATTACAGCTACTGGCACAGATAAAGTATCCAAGGCTGATATCATATGTCAATGAGTCTAAGACACCATTGATTGTCACACACACCATTAATTCTTTGTATCACTAGGAAATAAAATATCACTACCAGTTAAACTATGGTATATTATAGACAGTAAGGCTCACCTTGATATAAACAATAATAAAAGGTGAAAAAAAATGTGCTTTAGAATTGATGAAATACAGTACATTACATTGAACTATTAATTTCAGTAACCCTTGGATGAATATAGTTATTTTTCATCCTTTCCCAGGTAGTACTAACATTAAATACAATTACATACACACACACACACACACACACACACACACACACAGAGAAATGGGGGAAAAAAAGAAGAAAAACATTTCCTGACTGCATATGGGTCTTTATTCAAAGGTCACTGAAGAAGCCAACACTTGGAAATTAGCCCCAATGAAATAAATCTTTCATTTAGTTTAGTCTACCTGCTTTAACCCAGCAAACCTCACCAAACCTCAAGCAAAATCTCATTTTCTGAGCAAAATAACTTGGCACACAAACCCTAGGCAAATCAGAAGTTTGCTTTCCATTCAAAGTGAGAAGGGATGGGGCCCAAAGTGGAAAGTGTCCTCACTTAGTAGCATGACTGGTGGTCCGAACTAAAATTATCCTGTGTTCAGAACACTCTGTGGGTTTTTGTGCGTCATGCTTAAGCTCCAATCCAAGTATGTTTCTGGAGTATGGTTAAAATCAGAAAAACAAGGAGTATAAAAATAACACCTTATGAGTCAAGGTATTTCCTGCCTCAAATAAGTTCTTACACTAACGGACTCTACGTAGCCCCGATCAAGTTGGGAGAAAAGCTTGGAACTGACACCACATCATAAAAATTCAAGCCCACTGTCTCTATTTCAAATCATGAACCACATGAAAGTGATGAATTGATGGGCAAAAGGAAAAAGTGTGTATGTGTGTGTGTGGCGGCGGGGGGTGGGAGGGTCGTTCAGGGGAGGTGGTGAAACTGATTGGCAGTTGATTTGAAGAAAAAAGAAAAGAACAGAAAACACTTCAGATGGTTTTCAATGGCCAGAGTTGATTTTCTTTCATTTTTACACACTGGTCAAATAAAGGGAACTGCAATCCATCTCTTTACCCATCTCCAATCTCTGACTGACTTGATTTGAGGGTGAGAAGCCTCAAGACTCCTGTAAGTCTCTGTTCTCTGCCAGCAACACTGGTTTAAGGACTTTTAAGCCCTTGCTCTGCTTCTCTGTCTTAACTCTCAAACTTCCCCTGGGGTATGTAAAGAGGAAAGTTCAATCCCAACATGTAAGAGAGTTTGAAAGTAGAGAGTTACAAAGTCAGCTGCATAAAGAGGGGGAATGAATTTTGTGGGACACTGTGGACATGCCTGGCTTCATGGAGATAAAAATTTTCTCTCAGAAATCCTAAACAAGTTATTGATAGATCACAAGAGAAGGCATGAAGAGGGAGTTAGATTAATCAGGTGTTGCATGACGCATCCTGTTTATTGCACACTGGTCATATGACTAACATCGTGCTAGGTTCTAGGTGTGTAAACACAAATAAGAGAGTTCTTAGTCTCTGGGAGCTCACAGTCTATGTGTAAAACAATTGCTCCCTCCTTCCCCAAAGTAAAAGCAGAGTTGAAGGTCTGGGTCCATAGAAGTGAATTAAGAAGTTAGCCCAGAATCTTCATACTTGCTCTTCTCACCTAGAAATTCTCCCTAAGACGTCCTCATGGCTTCCACCCTCACTCAAGCTCCGAAAAGGACAGCGCCAAGGAAACAAGCGTGAGACTAGATGAAGCTGCAGAGTGCGTGGCATCTCTGAAACCTTCAATCAAAGACTAACTGCAACAAAGCTCTTACTGTATTACTCACCAGTCTTCGCTCATGGCACTTTTTCTCCCTACAGGTATGTCAGCTTTCCTTTGTGTTCAATCACTCATAGACAACCAGTATTTCTGAGTGACATTTATGCTGAAATTGGTTCCTCACAGCCCCCTCCTTTGTGACTCAAAACCGATCACAGTGGCCCTGCAAGGTGCATATATATATACCTGAAGCTCCAGGCTGTAGAGCAGTGATGAGAGGCTCCATGGAAGTCCCTGGAGCTGGCCGACTTGACTCACAAGAATCAATCAAGTCCAGAATTTTGCAAGCCAGGTGAGAAAATAATGGGAGCTCGAAATCATTGCCTGTGTATTTTAACTGTGGAAATGAGTCAGGGCTTGTTTTCTTCTATAATAAGAACTATTGGTCACATGTTTATCACATCACTGTCAAGGATGAGCCTTTATAGTTGCAGGGGACAACTTTGATCAAAAATTCCCTTTAGCAAACAAGACAAAGCACAAGGAAGGGGACAGAAAGCAAGTCCCTCCTTAATCCTAAGCAAGAAGAAAAGTTCTTCCATGTTCTGTACTCAGCCATCCCCTAAAGCAGGGGTCATCAAACCTTCTGTGAAGAGTCAAATAGTCAATATTTCCAGCTTTGCTGGCCATCTGATCACTGGTGCTACTATTCAACTCTTCCTTTGTAGCATAGAAACAGCCACAGACAACCCAGGAACACAGGGTGTGACTGTCCCAATAGAATTTTTCTAGACACTAAAATTTGAATTTCCTATCATTTTCAGGTCAAAAAATATTAATATTCTTGTGAATTTTCTTTCAGCTATTTATAAATATGAAGACCATTCATAGCCCATGGGTTATACAAGCTAAAGCAGCAAGCTGAATTTGACCCGTAGGCTGCAGTTTGAACACTGATCTAAAATGCAATATATTAAGTCATGTCAAAAAATAGGAGAAATGATTACCATGTTTTGTTTTATTTTTTAATTGACTTTATTGAAGGAATATTGCATTATAACATCAACTAGGCTTAAAGTATATGTGATAGTAAGTTGACATCTGTTTATAATACAGTAAGTTTACAACTACAGCTCTTATTATTGAGTAGTCTGTGCACCAAGGCTATCCTAAGAACTTTCTATGCATTCACTCAATTAGATCTTAAAGCAATTCAAAAATGAATATAACTATTGAGGGTTAGAGAAAAAAATAATGTGACCAAGGTCACACAGTGGGAACATGGCAGAGCTGGCTGGGATTTGGATTCCTTTTTGCTGAATCTCAAAGTTTGTATTATAAGTTGATGCCACTCCAACTTAAAATTCTGGGTCTTAGTGCATAACCTTGAGCATTTATCACAAAATCCGATGTTTACCCTTCTTTAGTCATTGCTTGCATTCAACCCCTTTTGTTCCCTTTTCTCCCTATTGCTGATGGCCCTAAGAACCATCAGCAAATTTACTCTAGAACAATAAAATCAGATGGGCAAAGTCATATTTGCAACTTTATCATTTTAAAAGTCTCCATAAGATATGGAAGTAGGTTGAGTAACACTGACAATTATTTCCAGAAATCAGACTGAAAAGTGCCACTTGGGTCACATGAAGAACAAGGTGGAGTCCCTGGATGAGACCTTGTCCTTGACTGACACAAGGACAAATCCCAGCTAAGAAATAGCTTCTCCATCTCTGGAGCCGGCAGAACAAAAATTTGTTTCACAATTGTTTTTCTAATAAGACACAGAAGATTAATACTTGAGAGTACAAGAGACAGGAAAAAAATTAGGTGTCTTTGTAATTATGAGGTCAGATTCTTCCTAAGAAATTAAATATCAAAATTTCTGTAATTTTCTTATCACTGCTTTAGTAAGAATAAAATGCCTGAAGCAAATATAAAATGCTAATATTATTAGACCTAAGCAAGAGGTTTTGTTGTTAACAAAATTTTTATAAATTCCTGAAACAAACGGTAAGATGGAACAAAAAACAGATTTTTAAGAATATAAGTAACTGTGTTTAGCTTGAATTCTAAGACAAATCTAAGACCTGGGTGTTCTGACAATGATTTTCCAGTATAGGTCGGTCCTGACCAGATGATTCTTCACTAGGCCATTCATTTTACTCAGCTATGAAATAAGTTTAAGCTATCCTTGCCAGTAAAACTCAGCAATCCAGGCACTCATTTAAAGGAAAGTTTAGTTCAACATTGAAGACCAGGATAAACATTCACTGACTTATAGAGAAAGCTGATTTGTCCCCCAGGGAAGCTAGCTCTTAGAATAATAAAATGCCATGCCTGCTTAACCTTGACAAAGGTCAAGCTACTAGTGATGGAGTCCAGACTTCAAAAGAAGAACCAGATGTCAGAATGGGAATGATCAAGGAGACTGATGGTGTCTAGTGCTGGTGAGGGTTTGGAGAAACAGGCACACACAGGAACTTTTGATTGGGGGTATAAATGGGTGCATCTCTTCTGGAGAAAAATCTGGCAGCAAGTAGACAAGTCTTTTTAAAAAATCTTTGACTTAGAAATCTCACCCTTAGAAATGTACTCTAAGTAAATAGTTGGATTCATACATTAGGATAAATGAACAGATGTTAATTACTGGAGAGTTGGTGGTACTAAAAAATTTGAAATGAAGTAAATGTTAATCAACAGGAATTTGGTTTAATAATTGTGCACTGTCTAGACAACAAAACCCATGAAGTCATTACCTAGAATGATACAGATTTATATGTATATACATTGAAAGACAGATGTTTTTCTGTGACTGAGCAGAAGAAATGATGTCTTCTCATTCTATTATGTGTGTGGGCTATCTGAAAGTCATAATTTTTACAGCAATTATTTAGGAATAGTGTCAACTTACTTGTCATCTTAATATTTACCTGTACTTCCTGAGTGTTTTGGAATAAGTATGTATTATTTTCTTTATTAGAAGAAAAATGTATATAGACAGATCTTCATAAATTAGGTGGTGATATCTGGTTTTCTGCTTCCTTTAGTACTAATCCTGTTAATTCTGATAGTACTTTTTCTACATGAGATCTGCTGGTAGGCCCTCTACCACAGGATTCTCAGAGGTTGAATTGTTTAGGTCATTTCCATTTTTTGATGCTCTTAACATAAAAGAATATATGTGTGTGTATATACATGTGTGTGTGTACACACAAATATACAAAATGACAAGAGGGTTACACAAGTTGTAGTCTACTATAACTACATTTAACAAAGTAATATTTTTATTATCAAGAAAAAAAGCATTCTAACTCATTCTGTATAACAAGTAGGATTCATGGGGAATAGTTTATTTGGCCTGTACTACAGATCATCTAGTTCTGTAGCTGGGCACAAAGTTAAAATGATGTGATGTGCATGCCTGGTGGCCTAGCAGATAAATATGTGGCGGCATAGTTCATCACCTGGAGCTGGGAAAGCAACCCAGATGAACAACTAAATAAAAATAGAATGCTTCTTCCTCCTTTCTCTTCCTGCCTGCCTGCTTGCCTTCATTCCTGCCTGCACTGTTCCATTAAAAATAATAAAATAAAGTGACATGATGAATTTCTTCTCCTAACCTTGTCAGAATATCTCTAGACCTGAATATATACTCCTTTGGAGATAATGTCAGAAATTGAAATAAAACTTTAAGGAAGCAGGAGTGTGTCTGGAGTCATCTGACCCTTCTGACACTCTTATAGTAGACTCTGCCCCTATCCCAAGCTGGATTTATTCAACGCGCTGGCATACTCCGTTCTACCCAGCCCTCACTGTTCCCTGGGCTATAGGCCAAGTGTCTGGGCTCACGGTCTCCAAAATCTATTCTAGGTGCTCCTCAGGCTGTTTTCTACTGTGGAGTGTCCGGCCTCCAGCAACTCCATGTCAGAAGTATGGCTTCCTGTTGCAAAACAACAAAGGGCTAACACCTCTCTGCGGTGCTGTGGCTTCTCTGCTATCTGGAGAATGATGACTTGGGAACTGTGACAAGACAACAACGTCAAAGGCAGGGAACCAAAACGCTGGCATGAGACACCTGCCAACATTCAGGACACTACAGATGCAGCCCAAGTCCACAGCTTCACTAATGTGGCATCAAATTTCAAAGTGAAAGCAAGAGTATGTCAACATTTCTACATGACTGGAAGACTAGGCCTGCCCAGATGTCACATTTGGATGACTGAGCAGGCACGGCATCAGCATTCTCAGACAGAGATGGATCATGCACCGTGGTTTCCTGGAGCAGACCCAACCGAGCCAACCACAACACTCTCTGTTTTGCTAAATTCCTGTCAGCTGAACAGGAGCAGACACCAAGCACTCAGAGTCCTCAAGCAGTTACGCCGGAAAAACTGAACAAGGGCAACCATTGTGGAAGAAGCAAGAAATTTATGGCACACCAAAGCACCTTTGCAGGCTATGTGACCTAAAAGTGGCATCAGGAGTGGACACAACAGACAAAACTGACAGGTGGTGCCGCGAACAGCACAGACGTTCTGGAGAATGCGTCTGTTTGTCTTGAGACCGTCTGTTCAGTGGCATCAATAGTCCATGGAAGGCTTCTCCCTTATAAATTAACTTACTTAATAAATTATTACCTAAGTTCATTTTCTTTTGTCCCTCCCCCACCCCATAATCTTTTCACCACAGGCAATCATTTTAATGTGTTTACTGTGGATATACAATCTGCATGTGCTTTTGCAAAACACGTAACATTTTGTGTTGTGGATTTTTAATTTATACAAATGGTTACATTCTGTTTTCTACTTTTTCCACTAAACATTAATGTGACTATATGTTACTACCTTTCATATTGCTGTATGTGTATTTCATTCATTGTTCCTAACTGCCAGTAATGCCTAAACATGTGTTTCCACCACATTTTACCCATGGGCTTTCCCAGTCATGGACTGACACAAACAAATGTGACATTGCTGCACGTGTCCTCTTACAGCCCTGTGTGAGAATGTCCCTGGGGTACACACCCAGGAGCTATGTTGTTGGAACATCAGTTGTGCATATATTTCATTTGACAAAATCCTGCAGGATTGTTGAACAGATGGTCGCACTGGCAGTAACACTGGATGAAAACTCCTGTCCCCATCTCAGGGCAAGGACCACTTATAAGAGGCAAGCACAGGTTTGGACCTTTCATGCCTTGTAGGGTTTGGACCTTTCATGCCTTGCTCTCTAACTGGATGCCTGGGCTCACATCCGAGGAATTCTTTAGAGTTGGTACTGAGAATGCCCTTTGCTAGGGCCCTCTAGAAGAAAGGTGAGTCAATGGACCCCACTGCTAGTCAGTCATTCAGAAATACTTAGTGAATACTTAATAAATTTGACACTGTTCCACTGAGAACATTTCAAGTGGTGTGTGCCTTTTTTGTATTTAGAAAATGGGAAAATGACATCAATTTAGATTTCAACAAATAATGAAAAGTATGCAACGCTATCAACAAGAATTTCAGGTTGCCATGGAGAACCTTATCTAAACAAAATCGAAAGCACCATGAAGGCAGGAAGCTGTCAATACTGTGCTCCAACTTCTAGAAGAGTCCCTGACACATCACTGGCCCTCATTAAATATTAGGGAAGACCTCCCTAAGACTATGTATTTGAACCAAACCTTGGAAGAGGAGCACAGGTATATCAGGGCAAAGTGGTGGTGGAAAGAGGAGCTCTCTCTGGTCAGCCATCAGAGATGGGAGCATCGTGATGCAACAACGAAACCTGCCTGTGGAAATAGTGTCGTGTGCACATATGGCAATCCCTCTTCTCAACAAAGCTTTCGGGCTCATGTTCAAATCCGGGAAGCAGGATCATAGATGATAAGAAAACCTAGTGTCACGGAACACAAGATAATTTCTTTATCTAATGAGTTAGTTTAAATTTTAAAAGTGCAACATAGTGAAGAGATAACAAATTTGGAATCAGAAAGACCCAAGTTTAAGTCCTCCTGCTCTGTCCTTTAGCAGCTAAGCAAATATTCAGGTTACCTAACCTCCTGTAGTTCCCTCAGTAGTGAAAAATAAGGATGACGAAACCAACTATATAGAGGGTTTGAGACTCAAATAAGATAGTTATATCTAAAGCTACTGTAGAATAATAAACATATTATTATAACAATCATAGACAACTTTTTGAATACTTGATTTGCTATGAATGTCACTTGAATCCTCTTTTATTCCTAGTAGCTCATAGGGTTTTGTGCACATATAAACACTTACAACAATGCCTGGTACAAAGCAGCACCAAAAAGTGTCAGACATCAGCATGTAAGCATTCCCATTTTGCAAATGAGGAAACTGAGCTCAGAGAGGTTACATAATGACTCAAATCCACATGTTTAATAAGTGGCATAACCAAGACCAAACACAATCTCAGTCTCCAGCTTTATTTCAAGGGTTGTGCCTGGCACACAGCAGACCTCAAAATGCAGGTTAGCCTCTCTACCCACCCATATGTCTTCCAGCTTACCTCCCAGCTTCTCATGTTCCTCCCTTGAGGTACAGTAAGTAACGAGGAGCTCCATAAATACTTCCAAGTGTGGGCAGATAATATAAGTAGAGTGATAGTATAAGGCACCTATGAGTAAGTGTTTTTCTGTAAACACACACACAGACACACACAGACTTAGAAACATTTCAACTCCATGTGCAAAGCAGGCCACAAGTACAGTAACTGGTCCTAAACAGACACAGCAGAATGTGTCTGGCTTATAGATGGGCACACCCAACCTCAGTGACAAAGAGCAGTGGATTTCATAAGACTTAATGCTGAAGGTAATTTAAATTGGGAGGCACTCAGTCACTTCCTCACTTTCCCTTGAAGAAAGAAAATTTCCATTATGGTGCCTGATAGTGATTAACTATTTAGTTTCTAAAGGAGCCCTCAGTTGAGCAGACTCTAGATTGCTGAATTCTGAGTAGCCACCGGGATTTTATTTTAAACAAAGTAAACCCAAGACATAAAGAAGCTCAAGTATTCCAGAGCAAGGATAAATCATATGAAATAGACTTTTGGGAGCCCGAAACACTTATTTTTTTCTCCCCCTCTCTGGACAATTGATGTTCCAAGGAGGATTCAGATGGAGTAATCTGTTTCCCGAGAGTCCAGCAATTCCTTGGAGTCTCTTAAGGGTCTAGTTGAAGGTACAGTGATTAAGTAACTCAGTCCAGATGAAGAGCCAAAAGTTTTTTATCCACTTTGTTCCCAGGCTCCCTTCTATTTCTTGCCCTGCTCCAGTGTTTTGAGTTTTTAACCCTGTGCTCTCTTTATAATGCATGGTTTTCAGGGAGTGTCATAACCAGAGAGAGAATGGATTTATTTTACAAGTTAGTCTAAATACCTTGGGCTTTCAGCCAGATACAAAACGAACTCTTAACAGTGTGGAAATGTACAGAACTAGGGAAGAAAAGAAATCCTCCGACACAGTTTTGAGTGATTCCTGACCGGATTTGTGGAGACTTTACTCATGTTCTCAGAAAAGAGTTATGTTAGATCTTTCACAAAGACTGACACTAAGGTGAGATTGCTAAATCACGCGCGTGCAAGCACACACACACACACAGAATGGGAGAAAAGAAATGGAGAAAAAAATGGAGATAATTTAGATTTGTTGCAGTTCATATTAATGATATATGGGACAGAACTTGAAGAGATTGCATGATGAGTTATGAAAACAAATTTAAGATAATTTGAAAAAGTACAGAACCTATTTTTCAGGGAAGTATGAAAACTAAGGTGTGATGTGGTCTGGATAAAAGGAAAAGACCACCGGACATCGTCTACACACATCACAAGGACCCAGGTTCAAGACCCAAGGGTGGGAATGGGGGAAGACAAGGGTGGAGTACTGGGGAAAACAAGCAGGATAAACAACCAAATAAAATAAAGTGCTTCTTAGTTCTCTCTTCCTGCCTATCTGCCTTGTCCCCTTCATTTCCTGTCTGCATCTTTCCTTAGAAGAAAGAAAGAAAGAAATGAAGGCGTTTGTGTCTTACCATGAATAAAGGTATATTTCAAGTGGGAGATGATTACACAGAGCAACTTACCTAATGAATCTTCTCCATCTCTGGTTAGGACGCTCCCTGCTCCTGAAGTGGAGCGCTACAAACAATAAAAGCTGTGTGTGTGTGTGTGTGTGTGTGTGTGTGTGTGTGTGTGTGTGTGTGTGTGTGCGTGCGTGTGCGTGTGCGCATATAAAAGTCGATTTCAGGTGATACTGATTTTCTGGTAATTCAACACTAATTCCCGGCAAAACATCCCAGGAAATGCCAGACTCAAGAATGCTTTTCTACAAGGTCGTGATCAAGAAGTATAGAAATCCAATCGTATTTCTTAATAATTTCTGGATTCTTTCTGAAATCAGGAAACAGACCACCTGCACTTCCTTTCTCCTCCTGGAGCAAGTGCTCTCCACTAGATTGCTAGTGCTTCAAGAGTTTCACTTCATCCTCAAAGCACTTCAATAGGAAATGTGACAATTGTTAGCATTACATTTCTCCAGACATTAAAGAGAATGCACTTAAACAAGTCAGTGGTGAACAGAGCATCAGGGCTGAACTTTGTGCCTCAGGGTTTAGGGAGAAACCCATTAGATGGGATCATTTCCTTGCCTCTAGAAATCAGAAGTACACTGGATTGACTTCATTTGAAATACAAGTTTTCTTTAACAAAAGTAAAAGGAAGCTACACTATTAGGTTCTTTTTCATAGAGTAGCCAGGCATTCAGTCAGTTTAGGAAAGGGAAAAAAGTCCAACTCTGCTGGGATTTAATAAAAATAACCCCAATTCAGGAAGTGCTTCTTCCATCCGGACACTCCCCCAGTTTGATGTCTCCAGTTCCATGCCTTTATTTTTGCTCATTCAAGCTAAAGCTAAAGGATAGTAGTCTATTAATATACTAAGAAAAAGTAGAAGTAGTGAACATGAGCGTGAGCCCATCAGGCTTTTGCCTATAGAAATGGGTATTGTTATCATCGTTCCACTGTACAGACAAGGAAACAGACCTTCACAGTGCATAGTAAGCTGCCCAACGTCATAACTCTTGTAAAAGTGGAAAAGCGTGTTTCAAACCTAGGGCTGGACAAAGTTCAAATCTTTATGGTAGGTTCAACATCCGACCGTTCGTTAACCTTTCCCCATAATTAAACTGTGCATTGATGACCCCTCCCATGATTATCTGCACTTCACTAAGGACTTTATTATAATATAAACTTCACCAGGGCAGGGACTTGGTCTATTTTGATCATAACTGCAAGCCTGTTTTCTTTAACAAAAATAAAAGGAAGCTATACTACTGGGTTTCTGCTCCATAACCAGGGGCTCCCCGAAGGGTTCCACACTTGGGATTAGAGTTTTATACTCACCATCTTGAAATTCGTGTAAGTTTTATCTTTGAATTTGTGCTTTGTAAATGAAGTCTGATGGGACAATGGAGCATGGAACCCCTACTCATGTGTGATCCCTCTTCCAGAGACCTTCCCCCTCCGGATTCTTGACGGCTTACTCCTTACACGCAGTGCCCTAGGCGGCAATGAGGTTACCTGGTGAGGGGAGTTGGGGAATGTGTACCCCACAGTATCTCCTGGGGGGACATGGGAGTAACCATCCCACCTGGACTGGCAGCTCCTTGGTGCATTCAGCGGGCAACTCAGTAGGGACAAGTCTCTCACACATACCTGGTTCAGGTGCTAAGTGCATCATGGTGTGTAGCTGCCCTGCCTCGGAGCTTATGCATCCCCAGTCAGGGCACAGTCTGGGTCACTGCCAGTCCTGAGTCATGGGGTCCCAGGGGCCTGTGAGGATGTGCACTTCCCCAGGGGCGCCCCTATACCCAAGAGAGTATAACGTTAAATGGCAAAATCAGGTTAAATTAAAAAAATTAAACTTAAACATCCACCATAGCTGATCAAGAGAGAAATCACAAAAAGGGGGCAAGTTTAATAGTTTAGAACTTTAAAAGGCACTATTTTCCTGCTTTTTGAGTGGGAACCACTCATTTTCATTATGCAAAGGACCTCACGTTAAGTAGCTGGTCCTGCCAATCATCATGTAGGAAGTTAACAATTTGGACTCTTGGATATCAAAACTTTAAGATCTCAAAGAAAGAAAGCAGTAAGATCCAGAAACTGTTGCATTTTGGACTGGAAAGTTTTCCTTCAGATGATACGCCCAAGGTTAAAATGGACAAGAAAATATTCTACATTCAAGACTTCTTGACAATCAGAAGTAGAATGAAGCACCCAGGAACATCTGGGTGAAATCTCCCACCTGAGAACTATAACTTTGATGGGTAAATTATGTATAGACATTTACTATTTAGCCAATAATTTTTTCAAATTTTCATTTTATTTAATTTCACTTTTTAAAATAAGAAATGTGCAGTCATAAATGAAGGCAAGGAGGCAAGCAGACAGGAAGAGAAATGAGGAAAAAACATGTATTTATTTATTTTATTTAATTTAGTTGTTCATCCTGGTTGTTTCCCCAGGTCCCAGGAAGCGAACTCAGGACCTTGGGATATATGAGTTGGGAGGCGGTGGACCTGTTATTCCCAGTAAATGTTTTTTTAGAGAATGAGGAAGGAAGGGAGGGAGGGAAGAAAGAAGCACCTTTATTTTGTTGTTTATTTTGTTTTTTTCACTCTAGCCCTGGACCACAAACCAGGGTCTTGGGTTTTACATGGTCCACACCTCAGATGTCTCAGGCACCTGAGCCACAAGGGCACAAATGCCACTAATTTCTTTAAGGAGTCAGCTTGATTGTTTTCTAGTATGACTGCCATTTTCTAGTTTGGACCTACTTCTCATGATTCCTGACTATCTCATATTTGACTGCTTCTCACATTTTCTCACACTTATGTTGGTGAAGTCTGACCCTGAAACATTTGTGTGTTTTTAATACTGCTTCTAGTTGATCTGCCATGACTCCTTTTAGGGCAGTTAAGTATATGAATCCACTATCAAAGAGAGTTCATAAGTCCTGTGATGCCTCTAAAAGCAGTCATTGTTATCGGGTGTGATATGATTGTACTTCTCTCCCTACCACTGAACTATGGACTCTTTTCTCAGGACGTGTTTTAATCATGGTGTCTAACTACTAAACAAATAAGCCTCAACTCTTAGTGGCTTAACACAGTGAAGGGTGTTTTTGTTTTGATTGTTCATTCACTCACAGCATAATGCAATGGAAGTTAATTGGGCATGATTATTGGGCAGTCATTCAAGTCCCAGATTGTTCCATTCTGAGATTTCTCCAGCTTCTAGGTCCTTAGACTCTTCTACTGTTCACCAGTATTTGGTGGGCAGGTGACAGGAAATAACACTCAGAGGGGATTGTGAGAAAAGTTTAAGGAGTGGGCTAGGAAGGGACATGTATCACTATTAACACCTTCCACTGGCCTGGACTCAGTCACATAGCCACACTTAACTGCTGAAGAGACTGCCAGCCCTCATGAACTTTACTTTCTAGTGAAGTCCTTTCTCCAGTTTAGACAGTCACAGGATTTGAATGCAGTCACTGTCAGCTAATAGTCAATATTTGAGCCTATTACCTGTATTTGTATTTTGCTGTACCGTAAGTTTAAATCTCACTCTGCAATTTTACTAGCTATGTGAAATTGAGCAACGCATTTAAGCTTCTCTTAGCCTGCTCCCATCTCTCTGAGTACCTGGAAAACAAAGGAAGCTGGGTTTGGTAACACATGAGGATTGTCTCTGTTATTACAGTAAAGAACATGTGGTGTTTTTCTTTGTATAAATGATGGCTGGCATATAGAAAATACTCAATAAATTATTTCCAAATGAATAGAATTTACAAAGGTTGGTTGATTAGGAGAATGTGGATTCCCGTAATAGAAAGACGTTGCTGGTCTGCACAGATTTGAACTGAGAGGAATGAAATTTAGAGAGCATGAAAAGTCAAGGAATTGATTCCAATAGTTGATTTGTGTTTGTCACCTGATCCAATGACTATGTGGATCAGTAAAAGAATTTTAAAAAGAATTTACTGAATTCCTTCTTTCCTTATTAGATACTCTTCTGCTTATATGTGTCCATTCTCCAAAACATATGCCAAAGATTTTCCAAATCTGATCCAGTTTTTCCTGTGGTGTCATCTAGGGTCTTAAAATGTCTTCTACCCTGCAAGACATTAGTGACTCAACAAAGCATAATAAACTTGAGCTTGGTTTTAGAACAAAGCAAATGCCACACTGAGTATACATCAATGATACATCTTCCATAAAATAAACACAGAAGTATACAAATACAGTTCCCGTTACTGTAGTAGCAGATATTCTTCTCTATTCATAAACTCTAGTGTTCCAGAATTATTTCATGTTCTTATTTCCTTTAAGTCAATTTCAGTTTTTCTCTATAGTCTCATTCCAACTGACTAGTACATAGTGTCATTTCAGTCACTATTGGAGACTGAATCTGCTCCTAAGATAAGACTAGAAAGTGAAGGATTCTTCATCTCAGAACCAGGAGAAGGTCCTCTGCTCCCTAAATTATCCCAATTCTTACTGAGCTCTTCATTGCTCAAACCAAAGTCCAGAAGTCCCCTGAGTTTCCCATTATGCCTTTTTGGGACATTTTTCCTGCACTTAGTAATTCATTAGTCCAGTCTCCCCAGAACATTTTGTGGTCCTCCCATGCGGTCCTGCCTATGTGGAGATGTTTAAAATGAAGGTTGATTGAAGATTGGGAGCTACTGGTGGGTAGGAATGCAATCAATGACTGTTAGTAAGGTTTGGTGTTAAAGCAGCATCAGTTTTACCCAGACTATTTTCACATATTGGTGAAAATGTCAACGTCATGACTGTCTATAGGCAAACAGTTAAATTAATCTTGCTAAAGAGTACTTTGAGAAAAAATTCCAAAGCACCTTTAAATCTAAGTTCATACCATGCAAGAAGGAGTCTGAGTCTAAGCTATTTGATGCTGACACAGGGAACACCATGCTGACTAGGATGGGTGAATGGAATTCTAACAGACATAAACTACCTGAAGAAACTTTAACTCAACATCCTGGATCCCTCCATTTTAACTCCTACTGACCTTTCTGCTCTGCTTTATTCATCTGGCATAAGAATTATAATTATGTAGTTATATTACTTTTGCCTAATCTAATTATAGTTGTTAGCTCTTAACATGAAAGTAGCAGGAACAAACTTTAGAAATTCAAACCTTACTTTCTATGCCCACAAACTAAATATAGCCATGAAGAATTAAACTTAGATTTCTCAAGGATGTTGGATTTTAATCAGTGCCAAACGCTGTTGTGTAAAAGTCTCACTAAGTTAGATTTCACACTCTGAATCACTTGAGTAATTAGCAATACTTTATGTATGTAACAAAGCAACCATACTTCAACCAGTTTGCTCATCATCACAGTTCAGTGTAATAGAGATATCGTAGCTCATTTTTAACCTCATTTTTCAGAAGAGAATTCTGAGAAATTATATGATTTACCCACATTAATATATTTATGAAGTGGCAGAAATGGATCCATAACCCAAGCCATTCTCTAAAAGTTTGTAATCCTTCTCAGTTTAATGCATCGTTTCTCTCTTTATATGCATCTTGACTCTATTAAATTATATTGTTTTTATTTTCCCATTAGCTCAAGGACTAACACCTGGATTTAATGTTCTTTTCATAACCTCTTCAGAATATGTTCACTTGAATGAAGGGTTTTTGTCAACAGTTAACCCTTCAGATTACCTCTCTGAAAGCAAAGGCAGGACAGTACAGATTTGGAACTGACATTAATTTTGGTAGTTAGGGAATGGAAGTTACTTTGTATATATGAAGAATGAATAATTTTCCATCACGATAGAAGCAATCTTTACTGTCTTTAAGCACTGCTATTTCCAGATTTCAGGAAAAAAAAAAGGAGTCAGTTACTGAGACTGTAAGTTTGTCATAAACCTGATCAGGTAGTATCAGAATGTGGAAGATTCCAATATGTTTGCAGAGCCAAAGACCTGAGACTGAGCAGAGAGAGGGCAAGAGAATATCAGTCTTCTGGTGAAGAGAGGGCAGAGGTAATGCATGATTTCAAAGGTAGGTCTCCACACAGGCCCTGTGCAGAAAGGATAAGACAACCAGATAGAGGGAAACGGCCCAAATCAACATCCCTGTCTTGAGCCCCTTATATTCTGTTAGGGAAGCTATGACATAGTTCATAGGTGTTCTAGCCCGAATGGCAACCTAACCCATCTTGCTCCAGAGTCTCAAGGCAATTAATTAATGGCCCAAGACACACTTTGGAAGGGCATTAAGAGAAGTGTACAACATGGGAACAGAGGATAGAAGGAGCCAGGCAGACACCATTTTGCACGAGAGGATAAGGCAAACTTCCAAGAATAAGGAAGGCTTCACAAATTGTTACACTTGACCTATATTTGAAGATTGGGAGAAATGTTGATAGATGGAGAATAGAATGTGAATGATAGCTAAATGCCTACTAAAAAGATTCGGGCAAAATGAAAACATTTGGTTTACATGTCTATGAAATTTTGGGGTAGATCTGGTTTTGAGCAGGCTTGGTCAGCACTCACTAATAGCACTGCAGGGGAGAAAGAGAAACTGTTCCTCTGTTCTGTAGGTTCTCCAGCTGGAGCCCTACAACTAACAAGAGAAAAGCAAACAGAACTTATTAACATAACCGTGAATATATAGAGAATAGCTTAGTCATGAGTAGTTTAAAGGGGTAGTTCAAACTTATCTTAACAGAGAACAATACATTTGTAGAGAAATGACAAGACAAAGGAAGAGATTTTAGGGGTCCAAGGGCAGCAAACTGTGGGAATGTAAATATATGGGAAAACTAATGGAAAAGTTTTGTTTGTGAAAGCCCATCTCAGCACCATCTTTCCTTTTTCTTCATGGTCATAAGATTTCCCCTGGAGACAGGAATTATGACAATTCTCATTTCTCAGAAGTTTCTTCTTTTATTCAGATTAGAGAAACTCCATGAAGACTTATTTCTGTATCTGTTGATTCTCAGTTGCCTCTAACTCAGAATAATCCTTACAACAAAGTGGCTTTCCTGGTTTCCCATTCTATCATTGCTCTGCTTTTGGCCGTGTTGGCTCCATCTTCAGGTGCACCTTCTCCTTGTGTTAGCAAGATTGCTGCAGCAAACTGTCTCTAGGACTGTATTTATGAACACTGCACCATACATTCTTCTGTTAGAGGGGCGTAGACTATATCCTGAGGGGACAGTTTTCCATAATAAAAAATAATAAAGCAGTTGTCTGTATGTTTCTGTACCCCAATGTTAGAATATCTGTGTTTGTTATTCACCATCTTCAAGCTGCTGCATCCTGTGTGGTTTTATGGGTAGGCAGGAACTGAATCTATTTAACCAGGTATCAATTTAAAGTTGATTCACCAACCCAAAACTGTTCCACAATCCCATCCACAAAGAGGAAATACAATTAGAACACATTCAGTGGGAAAACCAAAGGACCAGTCAATGAATTCCGGAGATCCTCTGTTATCAAGGCAACCCACATTATTAGACTTGCAATAAATGTGTAAGCAAAATATTAAAGCCAATCCCTTGATAATTTATTTTGATTGAAAAATAGGCTTTGAAAATTTAAATTTGTTGGCTGAAAAAAATTAACCATGGCAGGATTCTGTAACTAGATTCTATTAGTTCATTTTGTACACATTGATTACCTATTAAAGTCAGAGTAACCAAGAAGTTTTAACAGCCCTCATTCTTTTTCTCCACCTGTGTAAGTCTTTTTTTCTTTTTTCTTCAAAGAGGACCACCAATCTACCAATCTACCAAAATGTCTTCATTCCACAATCAGGGAGTCACTTACATGCCCAAGGATTCTACCAAGTGCTGAAGTCATAGTTCCTGATCTTCAGTGGAGGCAAACCAAGAAGGAAAGATGACTATTAACTACTGAACCCACTGTTAGGGGTAATTTCAGAAGCTTCACTCAGAATTTCAGAATATGCTTCTACTTTCAGTGTAAGAAGAGTCTGTCGTTCGGCATTCTGCGATGTCCAGAGTCTAGGGTCCTACTCCTGAGCAAACAGTTTTCTCCCTTAGATAGTAATTAGAACCGGAATTTCTTTTCAGTCCTGGCTGTTTCTGTAAACTGTGTCCACTAGTGTCAGGAAGGTTATGGCTAAGGATGCTGCTTCTAAACTCATGAGACCTTGATTTGACCCCCAGCTCCACTGCTAACTGGTTGTTTAAACATGGCAAATGTCTTACCTCTCTAAACCTCAGTTTACCCAAATATAAAGAGATAAAAATAAATAATACCCTATTTATATGGCATTGTTAAGGGTTATTAAATAGTGCAAAGAAGATAAGAATATGCCATCTAAAAATATGCCACTTTGGCATGAGGATTATTTGAAGTAAATTGAGAAATAACAAACACAGAGCAAAGTTCTCTACCTTGATCTTATTTGCCTGAATGTGATGGGGGTTTGGGGTTCAGTAATGAACAGTTCAAGAAAGAATTCTTGCCCATAAAACTTCAGTTTTAGAAGTTAATTAGAGAAAATGGAGGCGAAAGAAAGCAGAAGCAGGAGCTAAGAGTTCTCCTAGGCAGAGAAGTCTATACTGATTGCTGTAAGATTACTAAATGTATGCCCTTGAGAGGGGGTTTCTGGGAGGACCCCCTTTCCAGGGTCTGTAATTAACAAGGGAATAGAGGTCGTGAGGAAGTTTAAAAGCAGGAGGAGTCGGGGAATTTTACAGGAAGTTCTCCAAGCTTAAGCTTTGGCCTCTTGTGCTTAGGAGCTGGCCTGTCGGGTAGCTCAGGACACTCCAAAGTCCCCCATGACCTTTACTGGTCTGGAAGGTCTTGGTTAAAAAAGAGAATGCTGCTCTGGGGCCCTACATTTCCCCTTACAAACGCAGGGCATCAATTTTTCTTTGTGAAAGTGTCCCCTCTGGCCTACACTAGCATACCAGAAAGGAAAGAATGCCTCTGAATCCCTAGACATGTCTCAGCACAGAGAAAGGTCCCTATAGCACAAACCCTGCTAAAACTAACAACCAATAGCTCCCCCATTTATTCACCTTCTTACAATTGATCTCCCCTTGCTCAAATCCCTTCTCTTTTGTCTTATCATCATCCCACACTTATGCCTCTTTGATATGTAAGCCTAGGCCTAACTGCCTCTTTAAAGTTTTCACTTCATTTTTGTGAACCTTCCATATTCATTTGAAGTAAACCCTTTTCCCTTTTAATTTGTATTTTACTCATTTATTTTTCAGGGCTCCGGTCACTGAACAGAAGAGGAGATAGTAGAAAAGGTGTTCTGTTTTCCTTCCCTGACAAAAATCACATATTTTTAAAGTTTTGCTTATATCCTAGCATGGCACATACTCAATAAATGTAGATTATTTCTTCATGTTCGAAAAATACAAAACATTGGAAATTGCAAATATTAATTGAGATTAATTTTTGGTGATACTGTTTTTCTTCAAGGCAGCCCCTCAGTTGACTTCACAGCCTATGAAGCAAATTGTTATGATAGTTTTCTTAATATTATTTATATTTAACATTTACTGGTAGCTTACTGTGTGGCAAGCCACATGTAAGCTTAGCACTCTTACTATCTCTTTTCCTCTATACAGGTGAAGAAACTGAGACTCAGAAATGTGAAATAATCCTGAAGATTATTATGTGGCCTCCATCATTAATGGTTATGTGATCCTACCTTACTGATGACTCAGTTAAAAGATGGACAGTTGAAGAAAAGATAAAAAAAAGGAGGCAAAGGAAAAGTATCATAGAAATGGTTTTTTATTGAGCAATGCCTTGCATTTGGCAGATATTTAAATATTTTCTGAATGAATAATTGACAAAAAAAAAAACCTAAATGAACAGTTCATGGTTCCTGTCCTCCTGGCCACATCTCTTTAGCCATTTCAGTGATAAAAAAAAGCCAATTTTTATCCCACCTAGAAATGTATAAATGTTGTTTTCCTATCCATTGACCTTTAAGGCATCTTTTCTCAGGTAATCACATGAAACTGCTTTGTGTTTCACATTATGTTTCGCTGTTTTCTCTTCCTCTTCTCCTGATATAAGCTAGATGATAGACCAGTTGGCCAAGTATAGAGTATAACATCTGATTCTGCTCTACTCTTAATATAGCTCTGCAGCTTTGTTCTATTAGCTAGACTGGATGGAGTAGTGGGGAAACAGCAGTGAAATCTCTTGGAACAAAATGTGATCATTGCTGCAGCCATTCTGCCCCGAAGCACATTTATAAGCAAGTAAGTTCTACTTTGTTCTCTTTGGAATTCTCATTTCTATCAGGCAAGCACAGAGATCAGGAAGGTTAGATTATTTTTTAAACTATTTGAAAGTCATTTGTTGACACTTTGTGCTAGTTTCCCTGGGTCAAATAGTTCAGGTTCATTCAGATTAAGGACTTCCATTAGTAGTTAAATAAAGTCTTCACTGTCCCTTATACTGTAATTAAGACAGATGAGGCTGTGACCTTGGACTGCACTTACTTCTACAAAGCTCAGAACTCCTTCTGATTCCCAAGGAACTTGGATAAATGTCAGTAGGGAACCCCAAAGTTTCTGCCAGTTCTCTGGAGAGCAATTTCAAACAAGCTAGGACTGTAGTTATGGACAGCAGGATTGAATCAGATCCCTCAGACCACAATTTGGCAAATTAAATTCTATTAGGAAGTATCACAGTTTTAAAGCATTGGAATAGGGAAATCATCCCAAGAGGCAATATCATCACTCCAGCTTGTCCTCAAAGTGGAGAAAGGAAAATCAGGTGGGTAGCATCACCCTTATAACTGGGTAGCTAGCTTTCCTGCCCTAGACTCCATTCTGGCTTTCCTCTGAGCAAACTCCTCCCCACAGAGAGAAGTGTGTAGAGCCAAAGAGATGTGTCTGCTCTGAGATCAAACCCTCACCCCAGGCTGCATCCACAGATAGACAGTAGTGAATGCCAGGTCCTGCTTGAGCATCTTCTTCTTCTAGTCTGTCCTCCCAAAGGTGGCCATTACCATATGTACACCCTTGGGTCTGAGAGATGGCCAAGGACTAGTTAGTGAGCAGGCAGGGACTGGGACAGACCTTGAACTTAGTGACTGGGGTGTTCTCAGAGATGCTAACATAGCCACAGGTAAAATTTAGAACCTTTAGTGGGAAGAAACAGAGGGTAAGGCATAGATTTTAGACTTCCATTGGTGCTTCTGCCCTGGGTTTTGCAAATGGCAGGAAAAGGTCGGTCAGGGGAAAGGGGAGTAAATTGGTTGGCTTATTTCAAATTTACAGGTTCATTAATTTGATTTATTAGTGCACCATTACATAGAAGGTCTCTCATAGAAGAAATGCAAATTCACTTTTTAAGCAAGCAGTGCATAAACCAAGGGCCAGTTGGTCTGCAATGAGACGAAAGCTGCCGGTCAGCTAGAATGCTCATACTAGTAATCAAGTATTTGCTCCCTATAGGAAACTCTATATGGATAGCTAGATTACAATCAGACATGTTCTTGGCAAACACTGAGTCAGAGAAAGGAAAGTTAAGAGCAAGGGCCAGGCTTCAGGAGGATATCCTTAGGCATCCATCTCCAGGTCTGGGGGTGCACCTGCTAAGTGGACCCAATACTTACAATCCCAACTTGCTAGCACTGTTCTCCTGAGAACAACGCTAAACTCCCATTGACAAGTTTTCTGATTTTTGTGTCCCCTGAAGACCATATACATTTGATTTATGAACCACAAATTCTATCATCACAGATGTTAATCTAGTGATTACTTAAGTAGTTCTTTTACTTTGCACTTGGAGGGCTTTGTTTTTTCTGCTCGGAACTCATATCTTTTAAAAGTTTCAGAAAGAAAATATCAGTTAATGTTATCTTGGACTAAATACTAGTAAAAAGCCTGGAAGAAACTCTAGGCATCCCCATTGGCCATGAGGAGACTGACAACTTTACAAATCTTTTGTGAGTTATTCCCATCCCTTTAGGAGACATGGAACAGGAAAACTGGAACGTTCCATTTTTATTAAAATTACTTACCAGCATTTTTCTCTTTATATCTTTGGCTTATGATCTATATTAGTTATCATAAATGCTTTTTTTTTTCTGTCTCCTAGGTTTGAAAGCAAAAACCTGACAGGAGAGTCTTCAGGCTTCCCATCATCCCTGCCAATTCCCCCATCCATTATTACCTTGTCTGTTTCTTCTCTGGAGTCACCAAGAAACAGAAGAGACATTCTGAAATGTTTCTCATCTTTACAGACAGAAATAATAATAGTCTGGCAAACAATATGTACTAAGTGATGTGGCTGGCCTTACACATCCCCACTCAAAGTTTAAACTGTTTCAGTGTACATGGTCAAGGCCTCGAAAGAACCAGAGAGGATGAAATGAAAATCCAGGGAAGACCAATGTTCATTGTGTATGTGCAGGTGTATGTGTGTACATACAGGTTATATATGTGCGTGCGTGCACATATGTGCACACACCTGAGTCCCTTTGTGCTTGGTAATCCTGGGCAAGTGTGTGAGTGTGCACACCTGTGTGTGCCTGCACAGGTGTTGGCTCTCTTTATACTTGGCATTTCTGGGGATTTGTGACAGAGGCTGGCAGATGATTGTCATTTTTCCACTAGTGACAAGAAAAGGAGGAGGAGGGTGAGGAGGAAGAGAAGAAGACAGCCCAAAGGGGCCTGAGAGTTAAACATGGACTGAGTGATTACAAGTTTTGTGAACCAAATAATATGTTTCTGGATGAAATCAATGTTCAGACTGTCTCAGTATACATGGCATCTTTATGACCGGAACAGAAAACCGCTGCTGTGATTCGAAGCTGTGCCTGCTCAGTGTCCACATCCACACTATGGTAAGATGGTAGAGCATCTGCAGCATGTAAAGAGCTCAGAAAACTCTTCCTCGACAGTTTCACGCTCAGGATAATCTCTTACCTTTATGTGTAGTCTCTCTTCTTGGCATCTCTAAATTCCACTTAGGAACCTAGGCCATGCTGGGGCCTCACATTTGCTGCTCACCAAGTTGGACAGCAGCCAGGAGGAAGCAAGCTAGACAGCGGGGCTGCCAGGAGAGATTCTGATAGCAGACACATCTATTGACCCTGAGTCCGGCAAGTTCTGGTCATCAGCCGAGCGAGCGACGTAAGGGAGACTGTGCCTGCTGGAGAGTGTCCCAGCAGCTGCAGGAAACAGCCCAGCAAACAATAACAGTTACAAACATTTACTATGCGTGTTAGAAAACACAGTCATGCTTCTACGTTCATCAATAAATGACATTTGCATTCAGAATAAAGAAAACTCAGAATATAAATTTTTATAAAATGTTGATAGAAATATATTACAAAAGGGGCTGGAAGATAGGAGAACTAAAATCCTCATATACTTTAATGTCTAAAACTGATGAACAATAATAAAATGGAAATATTATTTAGAAACATGAACCCAATTCAAGAATAAAGAGTTAAAGGAATCACAAATAGTTGCTCTTTTAATGGAAAGAATGTGCATGAAAAAACTATAATTTCGATGACAAGCTTACTAGGCCTATAAATGTCTGAAATCGTGTGCATTTATTACTTTGATAAAACATTTAAAAAATTAAATTCTGTTCAATTCCATAAGTCAAAACATTGTGTTAACGCTTTACATTTGTGTAAAGACAAAGGACCAGGGCTCCCATCTTGCACACACCATAGCTTGAAATCCTTTATCCTGTGCAGTTAAAAAACTGTCACCAGGGCAATGACTTTCCCTGGGTTAGAGTGACTATGAAGGATACTTTTCAACATCTCTGGGGTTTCTGTACACATAGGCTTCACCTACAGACACTATGACAGGTATTTTAGGAGAAATTATTGAAGCGTTCACTGTAAGGCAAACATTTGCAATAAGAGGCTTAGTCGTTAAGGAGATCTATCCCACAAATTGTCATTGACCATGAATTTGTGTTCACAATGAAGAGGAAAACAAAGTAGTGACATGTTAGGCAGCTCTTGGTTTGTAACAATGGGTAGCAGTCCCTTGAGAGTTCATACAATTACTCTCTTGAATTTATCTGCCCTTTGCTATTTATTTGCACATACCTGGCTTCACACAAGTAATAAAATATATTTTTTAAAAATTCCTCTCTGTGCTTATCCCTTACGTTGCATACCAGATGCCTTACCTGAAACTTGAACATTGGGGAGAGGCTGCTCCAAACAAAAGTACCAGAGCTCAGAGTCAAGGAGCTCTCTAGAGACAAAGACTTTCAAATCCAGTCGAAATCGAGACCCGCATAATGCTGTGGCAGGGCCAGTGCAAACCGGGGCACCTCCCCACCCCAACCAGGGTAACCAGATTCCTTACCCTCCTTGGGGAGAGAGATGCCAATGTCAGTCAGGTAAACTATGTTGATGCAAAAAAACAGTAGTATCTGGACAGGGTTTGCTAGAGAAGCCAACACCAAGCCCTGGGTTTGAGGGCATCCATCTAGCTAGCTCTGAAGCACTTAGGCTTAGCTCAAAATTCCTTGCCTTTTGGTCCATGGTCCCAGGCTCCACCATACCAACGAGAAAAATGGGGAAAGAAGGTAATATTTGGGGGTCACTGCAATCACTGTTGCCCATGGGACAGCTTGAAAATCAGAGAAATATTACAGACTCAGATGGACAGTGAGTATAGTGGACATAACCTCACACCCACCATAATTGGACAGAAATCAGAAGATCTGCTGATTTATCAACTCCATAACTTTGCATCTAAGAACATTAGTCTAGTCATCAGCTTGATTGTTAATGATTGTTGAACTCATGTAAGCCTTCTGGGTCTGCTTGACTCTACATTAAAAATAAGGAGGTTGGAACCAGCATCCAGGAACAGATCACTTGACTCCTTCCTCAGAATGAATGGAGACAAGAAATCAGACATTTATGGCCAAGGAAAGCAGGATTTCATTCAGCACTTCTCCTGGATTGCTCAAGTGCTGACAGATGATGAGATGGGGCACCCTGATACAGGAGATGTTATTGCCCAGCTCAGGGAGTTCCTGGAGTGCAATGTCATTGGAGACAAGTATCATCGAGGTTTGATGGTGATGATGGCATTCCAGGAGCTGGTGGACCCAAGGGAGGAGGATGCAGAGTGTCTACAGCGGACCCTGACTGTGGGCTGGTGTATGGAACTGCTCTAAGCTTTCTTCCTGGTGTCAAATGACAACATGGATTCATCCCTCACCTGCTGGAGGCATCCCTGCTCATACCAGAAGCCAGACATAGGCTTGGAAGTCATCAATGTTGCCCTGCTTCCGGAAGCCTGTATCTACTGCCTACTGAAGTTCTACTGCTAGGAGTAACCCTACTACCTGAACTCGATTGAGGTCTTCCTGCAGAGTTCCTATCAGACTGAGATTGGGCAGACCCTGGACCTCATCACAGCCCCCCAGGACAATGTGGATCTTAGTAGATTCCCTGAAAACAGATACAAATCTATCATCAAGTACAAGACCACTTTCTATTTCTTTTACCTTCCTGTGACTGATGCCATGTATATGGCAGGCATTGGTTGGGAGAAGTAGTATGCCAACACCAAGAAGATCCTGCTGGAGAGGGTAGAGTTTTTTCAGATCCAGGATGATTACCTTGATCTGTTTGGGAGTTACAGGCAAGATTAGCACTGAAGTCCAGGACAACAAATGTACCTGGCTGGTGGTTCAGTGTCTGTAATGGGCCTCATTAATATTTATTCAGCACTTACTATGTGCTGGACCCGTTGTAAACTAATTAAATCTTTTAATTGTCACAAAAAGAACCTCCTTGTCACATACAAAGAAATCAAAGCACAGAGAGGCTATGCAACTGATCAGTTACTTATTGGTAAGGGGCAGAATCAGGATTCAAAAATCCCAAATCCATGTGTTTACCCATTTAGCTTCTGTCGACTTCTCTCTTATATTATTGTGATGCCATTTTGTTCATTGATATTTTCCATGGGGACATATTTAATCTTGTATTCCAATTCTATGCACACTGCCTGTATTAATTCTCATAGATTGATCCTTTATGTGCATCCATCAACATTTGAGCCTCCAAACATCACTCAAAAACCTGTATTTATAACTCAAATATGAGAAACTGAAGAGTTTTACACCTAACTATGGATAATAAAATGTGGAGAGGGGCAGCACATACGTTGGAAGACAGAATCACCATTTTGAACATACTGACCAGCAACAGAAAGGAGATATAAAAAGATACAAGGAATAGGAAACTACACATCAGCATAGTTTGAGAAGTCCTGCTCTTAGGCACTAAGTAAACGTAGACTATATTGTAATTTTGAGTTCTGTCTTCCTTTCATATACCACAAATCACTTACAACATGACCAAATTTATGGGACTGGGCCTTCTGAAAGTTTTATATCCTCCCTCCCTGAGTTTTAATAGTTAATTGGCCAGGTGTAGGGGAATCAAGTTAGTCTATAGAGTCATTCACTTTGCTCAAGGAAGGATCACTTGAGAGAGGCATTGCCTTATAAAATCTTTGCCATTTTTGAGACTGGAGAACTAATGAAATGAAAATTCATGCATACAAACTCTCAACCCTGGGAGAGATTGTTAAATATGAGATAGAATGTAGGTTGCCACTGAAGTGGACTTAATCTTTGAAACTTTCCTGCTCTTAGGGAATCTAAGCTCAACAGCCAAAAAAAAAGCAATGCAGAGTAAGAGAACTCCTTGTCATAACTTTGTCTTTTATTAGATCCCTGCTATGTATGAGAGAGATATAATAGGTTCTTGTTGACATACTTATTGAAATGAGTTGAGTATCTACTTCCTAACTGTGAAAAGATCTTCAATATAATTGTGAATGTTTTAGGACACTAGGGCTAGGATAGATGGAAGTTAAGGACTCCTTGATATTTAGCTAGTGATAGGATTCAAGACCTCACTATCTGCAAATGTGGCATCTTGGCATACTGAAAATTTTAAATTGAAGCAATTTGAGAAAACAGCAAAACAGAACGTCTTCCTCCCCACCTGCCAGGGCATGATCCTTCTCCTTTGGAACATGCTCCTGAAGATGCTCTCCCTATACTAAGAGAAGACAAGTATCCTTATCTCTGAAGACAAAGAGAACACGACTGAGAGGCATCTGAATATAAAGGTCCCAAGTTAATACATTTACCTTATACTTCTTAATCTATCGTATTTCTACACAACTCTACTCTTTATCACATCGAGAGTAAAAATATTCAGGTTAAATTGTTTCTTCAGAACTTTCTTTCTTTATTTCTCTCATGTTACATAAAATTTATACTAAATAAATCCGCATGCTTTTTTACTGTTAGTCTACCTTTCTCAGTTTAATTTTCAGACCCAATCAGGGACCCTAAGAGTGTTAATCAAGACTTTTCCCTCCCTTGTACTAGTTTAAATCCATTTTATGTGTGCAGACGGACACATACACCATCTTCCTTTTTTCCTTCACTAATGTTATTTTCTACATCTCCCATTCCCCTGGTCAAAAAGCAACCACATGGACACATATATTTTAATAACCTGTCAAAACGTCATAATGGAAATGATTGCATTTGTAAATGATTATCTCCCCCCCCCCCCAAATTTGCATTTCAAAAGTGTTTTAAATAGAAGTCCTGATTTGGCTTAAGAACCAGCCTGTTCCAGAAAGTCTATGACTAAGATGTGAATGGAAAACTAAAACACAGTAATGAAGTATTTGTTCACAGAATCAAAAAACTATTCATTATTCTAAAACTTCAAAGTTCAGAAACCTGTTCTGTATAGAAGTGGATCAGGGGAGAGAAAAATCTCTCCACTGGAGAAAATCCCAGTTGGGACTATGTGCTCCTCAGAAGGAGGGCTAATCTAAGTTTTTGTTTGCTGTTTTCTCTTGACACAAAAGAAAAAGATGCAAGCATATCAGAAGGGCCGGTACTACCCTCTCCTGGGGAAACTAGCTGCCAAGTACCAGCTATCTGGTTGAGTGGGAGAAACTTGGTCATCAAGGTCCTCCCAGGCCCAGGAACATAGCAGCTGAGGTAGAGTTGCATGTTGTAGGAGACATTTGCATTTTCCCAAGGTCCCATATGCATTCATTTTACTCTACTTCAGAGTAAGATGCCACACAGTGCTATTCCTGAACAGTGGACAGTCTGTCAAAAGGTGTGCATACATTTGCATGTATATGCTAGTATTTTGTTGTAAAAAATATACCTTCATCTTGGATTCAAGCATGCTTGGCTCTCAGACAAAAGTCAGCTTCCTGGGAAATGTTTTTAATAAAGCCCAACTTTTAGATCATCCCTGATCCACATGACATGAATTCAGTTGAGATCTACTCCTCAGAAGAGGAAGTTGCCTGAAAAAAGCTGTTCTGCCCATGGAGGACAAGGCCATGGCATCATTAGATCCAGCACCTCTGATGGTGGTGATAACAGCCAGTCCTCAGCAGAGGTTTGGCAGAGGCTGTCAAGGTGCGGACACTGATGAATAGTGACAGCAGTCACTTCAGCAGTCATGTGAGATGTATTTAGTAGGTACTGGTGGGTCAGCCGCTAAACTTGGTGTTGGTGGTGATCAGAGAAACTCTCCAAGAGAGCCACAAAAGAGAAAACAATGATGACTGCAATGTGATAACTAAATATGATGGCTATGCATGAATGACATCCTCTCAGGGACCCAGAGCTCCTTAGGATAGAACTTGGGAGGGGTGGGGTGGCGGAGGGGAGTCCTGCACAGTAGGAAACATCAGGAAACAAACATAACTTTGCAATTGCATCAGTGGTTCCCCTCTTCACATCCCGCGTCTGCTGGGATATGGGAAGCAAAGGATAGGATAGAAAAGCCTAAGTGGGTGAAACTGCAAATCTACAATTCAGTCATCCATACTTACAAAAAGCAGAGACGGGGGCATTTTCTAAGAAAATACCACTATTCGGCGAGGGGCATTTACTACTCAGATCAGTAAGTTAAAAGCCAAATCTCAGCCCCTCAGCTACTACCCAAACCTCAGCACCACCAAGGAGCCACACATATGCCCCAGGCACAGCGTCCACTATTCTCCAGTTGTGCTTTCCTTTGAACTTTTCTTTACTCTTACTCTTGCCTAGTCTTTGTTAATGGCCACATTATTCAACATCCATAGTTCAGATGATCTTCCTTGACCTCTTTCTATCATCACTGTCTCTTTAAAATAATAAAGTGATACTATTAAACAAGTCCTTGAAAATCAAGACTAGACATAATCGTGAAATGGCACCATAATATCCTACGGTAGACAGCTTAGTGCTGTGAAAACAACTTGGGAGAAGAAATGGAAAGTCTTCACTTTAAGATCCCACATCTGCCATTTACTGACAACATGGCCTAAGCAGCCTCCTATCCTAAACGAGGTGGGAATAGTAATCATTCCTACTTCTCAGAAATACCAAGATTAAATGAAATAAAGAAATGTACTGGAGATGCTTACGATTTCCTTTCCTCACACCTTCTCCACTTAGAGAATCTCTCCATCACCAATCCCAGCCTGAAAAGGGCAGCCTTACAAACTCATGACCTTACTTTGCCACAGCTGATTAAACCCCATGGACAGTTGAGCCAGGTTGGGCTAGACAGACTCTTCTTCATAGAAATTTGAAATTTGAGAGAGAGAGAGAGTCATTCTGTCTGAGAATCAAATTGAAAGTTGATGATGACATGGGATGTGAGACTAAAGTATGAGGTGACCACAATAGATGCAAACAAATAAATGAACAGGTCTACAGAAAGAAGAATGAAGTGATCTTGCAGAGAGAAGCAGTCAAAGTATCATCCAGTTCCCAAAAGAGAAAGCAAGATGGTGGGAGAAGCCTCTGTTAAGAGGGAGCTCAGCTCACATGTATTTCCTACATTTGGTGTGCAGTCCTTTTATATTCCTATTGACAAGTATTCTTCTTTGGTTACTTTTTGTGTTCCTTGCTAAAATAAAAAAAAATGAGGAGAGAAATACTTGTAAGATTATAAAATGGAAAGCACCATACAAATAGGAGTTATTTTTGTCTTTGAATATCACTGAGGATATAGCAGTCATTATGGAGAGGAGGAATGGGTAAGCAGCCTGGTCTTCCAGGCAAGAGCAACTCCAGATGCCACCTTCTAAAACCCGAGTAGTGACTAACACCCTCATAAATAAGCTATCAGCATTTGGAGTCACCAGTTGAGCATCCTGTGTGGAACATGTACAAAGATTCTTGATAAGGGCTCATTTTCATTAGAATTCTTGAGGCCATGTGGCAGAATCCAAATTCAATCCCACTAAAGAAAACTGAAATGTATTAACCCACCTAACAGCTAAGTCCTCAAGGGGTTGGGGGAGGTGTGTACATCTGGCTTAGAAACCAGTCCCATCTCAGTTCCACTTCTCTTTGTGTAAGCTTCATTCTCAGCTACCCACCATGATGGTAAAATGGCCCCAGCAGCTCTAGGCTTCCTCCTTCGCACCTAATCACTCCCACAGAGAGTACCTTTTTGCTGGTAGTTATAGCCAGACTCCCAAAGATGGTTCAGATTTGCTTTATTTGGGCCCTAAACCTAGCACTGTTGCCAAGGGCTTGCAATCTTTTCTTTCTCTAGGCCTGCGTTCTTCTCTGGAGTGAGAAAGTGGGATGAGCTTCACTTGATTCACAGATTGAGAACTGGGGCAAGAGACTTTGCAAAAAAAAAAAAATCCGGGGATGGTTTTAACAAAAGAAGGAAGAAGGCATGCTGGGAAGCCTTTTAAAACATAGTCCTAGCTTTTCCCACCATGAGCTCCTGAGATTCAAAAATGAGAAGCAAACTTTATTAAGAAAGGAAAATCTCTTTATTTTAAAATGGACAGGGACCAGAAGACTCGTGAGCCTATGCTTCTGAGTGCTGGCCCTAGGGGAGAGCAGTACCTGTTGATGAGTCAGCCACTGACTGCAGCGCAGCTTCCCCACCCACAGTCTCATGCCAGCTCCTTGAGTCATCCCTTACCCCACCCTGTGTGTTTTGCTTTTCCCACAGTTTCCCTGAATCTTCTGGGACGGATGGGGCTCCTAGAGCTGAGGAACAGAAGGGCGTCTTTCAGAAACAGGAGTGTCTCTTCCAAAAGCAAAGCTAGCAAAAGAGCTGGCTCAGGTGGAAGGGGGTGGTAATTATCCACCCTGCACTTAGGCTGAGCACTTCAATTCCCTCAGCACTTAAACTCAGATTTCTTCTCGTCTTAAAAGATTAATATGCAACTTCTAACTTTTTCCATTTCTCAGTTAAAAGAAAAGCACAAAAGCAAAAAAAAAAAAAAAAAAAAATCTTATTATCTTATTATCACTTTAAATCCAAACGTCTCTGCTGTCTCTTCCTGTCTGAAGCCTCCTCCTTTCTCCCTTCCATTCTCTTTCTCACTTACCTGAGGGCAGAACTTATCACCCCTCCTGGTGTTCTCATAGCACAATGTCAGTGCCATAGTTACAGCCTTTTCGTATTTTGTGACAGTCTTCTCTGTGACTATCTAACTTGTCCACCCTCAATGATGTCCCCATCATTGAATGAAGTGGTGCCATGTTTCTCCTGTCCCCTAGTACTATTAAGGAGCATTCAACACAGAATGTCCACCAGAATGTGTGAGCGAATGAAAATGATTTGATTATATTACAGTCTGATTATTTCTTGGCCAAGAGTGGCCACTTAAAAAAAAAAAAAAATCACAATAAAAGAGAGGAATTCAAGTTTGTTTTAGTATGCCAGTTTACCATATTCCCTGGTTAATAAGAGAAAATGTTTCTCTTTAAGCACCTTCACTTAATAAATATTGATTATCTATTATGTTCTAGGCAATATGTCTTTCAGGTGAAAAAGATGGTGATGGAAATGTTAGCAACATGCCCTAAGCATAATGAACTGAAACTTGTTAAAAGAAGTGAGAATTTTCAACTTCTTATTTACTTCTTCAAAATACTGTCCCAGGGATGCTTCCTAGTGTTTCTTATAATCATACCACACATCCCACTTTAGAAAGTGATTTCACATTATTATTTAGTGTTCACAATAACCAGTAGTAGTAGACATAACAATTATGGTCCAATTTTGCAACCAGAAAAGTTAAGTGAACTATCCAAGACTACACCAATGATGGTTTTGAGCCAGTATCAAGTTTCCTGGCTCTGAGTCTAATTTTCTTTCTAGTTATTCTACATTTAAACAGGAGGTCAGATTGATGCAGTCAAAAACGTCTTGAGAACTCAACTCTGATAAAGACATTTATTTTATCGTCTTTTAAAATATAATCTCATCTTATATTTGAGTGGAACCATAAAGAAATTGAAGTTTTGAGACTGTGATCTTTGGTACCCATTTATTCCACCAATTATCTGTCCTCAGGACTGACAATGACCTTCCCATTGACAGAATCCAACTAAGAAAGCGTGGTGGTGTATTGAACATTGTTGGTAATTGAAGGTCTCTGAAGATAGGCTTCTATAAACTTTAAACAACCTCTCATCAAAAATACACTATAGATTCTAAAGCTTTAGATGCTTCTTAAGAGCTCCACTGGCTCTTTAGAATCAGACACAAAAATCAATGACACACGTCCTTGAAGAAATGAAAACCAAACTACTTTTAGCTTTGCCAAGTGAAGATTTTTTTTGAGTGTTCCTTGGAGTGAGGTTGATTTAGCATTCTTAAGTGAGTTGCTAAGCTCTAGTGCAATATCAATGGATGTAACTTAGTGCCCTCACTAAGTAATAACTTTGTAATCTCAGCGACAAGAGATTCCATTCATCTATGTCTCTCTACTCTCTCTCCATTCTCTGTTACGACTAAATACCTCTAATAAATCCTATCAGTTTACAAATTCTGGTAAGTATAAGTATTTGCCACAGCCATTAATGTGTTAGCCTTTCTGGTGGATCTATATGAGTTGGTAATCTCTTGCAAACTCCAGAATTGAAGAAAGGAAAAATATCCAAATGGTAAATGATGTAATGCTATAGACTGAATGTCTCTCCTCCAATTAATATATTGAAGCCCTAATCCCAACGTCATAATATGAAAGAGGGGAACTTTGGGAAGTAAATAGGTTTAGATGAGCTCATGAGTATAGGGCACTTTCTCCTTTCTTTCCACCTGTCTGCACTGAGGAAAGGCCATGTAAGGACAGAATAGAAACATATATGTCTACAACTCAAGGATAGAACACTTATCAGACACTGAGCCTATTGCCACCATGATCTTGGACTTTTAAAGTTTCAAGAACTATGAGAAATAAATTTCTCTTGTTTAAGCTATCCAGTCAATGAAGAAGATACCCAGTAAAGTGGAAAGGGATGAAATTTAACACCAGAAATCTGGCTCATCTCTTGTACTTACTTAACTTCTCTGTACATCTCTTTCCTTATCTGTAGAATGAGGAATTATGACTATAACTCCTTTACTCCAAATATCATAAGGTTGTTGTAAGAGTTCAATGAGAGGAGCTCTGAGAAAGTGCTTTGGAAACTGACAACAGAATTACTAGTTTGCTTTTTCTCGAAGATCTTCAGTTTCATGATTCAAATATGTGTTGCTGGGAATCTTCCATTAATGTTGAAATCCAAAAATTGTATAGGAAAAAGAAATGAAAATAGAAAGAGAAAAAGAGGTAGTTTAAGAGCTTTACAAAATGGTTTTGTTTTAAAAATGCTGGCAGTTTGAATATCTTCATGCTAATTGTTTTCAGTAAATACTTATGGTTTGGTCATTTAAAAAAATATCTGGCAGAGCTTTCAAAATTATTTTTGACTTCCTTTATTAGAACTTACAAAAACATTTGTTTACATTATGTGATAACTTTGTTTCATATTTTGCTTTATTAATGATTATTATATATTATTTTTCATATTATATGATAGTCTTGATATCTGGGGGCTAATTAAATTAATATGAAGAATCAGAGAGGCCATTGACAAAGTAGGAAATGAAGACACTTTTCAGGCTTGAACTGATCCCATGTTAACACAAAGGACACCCGGTGACAGCATGTGACATTTCAGCCCGGCTCTCATAGACATTTTACAAATACATATATTTTTTTAATTTTAGAGCAGATTTATAGGAAAAATCATGAAGCTAATACACAGAATTCCCATAAACCCCGCATCTAGTTTCCCACATTATTAACACCTTAACATTAGCATGGCGTCTCTGTTAGAAAAAATAAACAGGTATCATCGATACACTATTATTAACTGAAGTCCATGTTTTGCTCAGATTTTCTTAGTTTTTAGTTAAGGTCCTTTTTTGCTTCTAGAATCCCATCAAAGCTAGCACATTACATTCAGTCTTCAAGCCTCCTTACTTTCTACGCACTTGACAGCTCTGAAGGGTACTGGCAGGTACTTTGTCAAATGTTCTTCGGCTGGATTTTTTTTTTTAATGTTTTTCCTCATGACTAGACTGGGGTTATGGGATTTGGGGAAGAAGAGACTTATGGACATTTTATTTACTTGAATTTAGGGATATGCCAATGGAAAAGCAGAACACTGTCTGGCACAAAGAAAAACCGTTTGACCTGAAGTGGCATAGCTATATGGCATAGATATCTCACAACTGGGAAAGTCCTGCAAACACCAAGAGGATCTTCCAGAAAAGTCCATTCTCCTAACAGGCATACCTAACCCGGGATGCCACAGATTACCACATCTGCTCACTATCTTAAATCCTGTCTTTCTAAGAACTTTCAGCACAATTTCCTATAGATAAGTTTTCTGTGAAGGAAAACTACTAGTTTTTTTTAATGAAATTTAATGGTAAAACAGTATTTGTTTTACCGAAATCTCCTTATTGGCAACATTACTTCAGTAACTACATTACATTAAATAGATGAACTACATTAAATAGCTGGAATCCCCGTGTTATCGGGAATGTCAATGTAAGTGCACGAATGAAAGTATGGGAATTATGTGCTGAAAAGAACTCTTATAACTTTGCTGCTGGCAAGCATTTTTTTTTTTTTAAGTCAGTAGAAGAATCAAATTAATGGAGTCTCCCACACCAAACACATGGAAGACAATAAAAAATTATAAATGGCAACCACGGTATCTAATCTAGATCACGCTGGGACAGGCTGATATTACAACTCAGGGGAACCATGTCTTAATTTTGCATCAAAGAAACTGGAAGAGAAACACCTAGGTGGAGTAGTGCCTTGGTCAGCCACCTGAGGCCGGTGCTGTCCATGTACAGCCCAAGGACCCGGGGTTCATGTCCTGAGATAGATGAGCTTGGGTGGGGGGGGGAACATCAGTCATACGTGAACTACTGAAAAAAAGAATAAAAGTGCTTCTTGCACTCTCTTCTTCTCTCTTCCTACCTGCCTGCCTCTGCTTGCCTTCATTCCTGCCTGCACCTTTCCTAAAAAAAAGAGATGCATCCTGGTGGAGTAGTGGTTAGTCAGTTACCCCCAAATGAACATAGTCCATATACATCCCAAGGACCCAGATTTGCCTCCCAGGTCTGGGGTGAACAACCAATGTGAACAATTAGAGAAAAATAAAATAAAAACGCTTCTTCCTCCTTTCTCTTCCTGCCTGCCTGACCAGTTGCCTTTAATCCTACCTGCATCTTTGCTTAAAAAAAAAAAAAAAAAAAGGAAATTAGAAGGATCCAGAAATATCCCTCCTAAGAATTAACTACCTTATTTAATTTTCTGTAATACCTCTGCTGCTAGAAAAAGAAAAAAACAATTTTCCAAGTACAGGAAAAAATATATAAATATTATATGATACACATGCATATATTCTATCTGTAGTGTGGCTTTAACAGTTGACGGAAATGTTTCAACGTATGTGTGAGTGTTTAGTTACTCAGTCCCTTTACAATCCCACTGCAATCTTGATAATGACTCTGCTCTATTCAAATATAACAATTATAGCTCACATTAATACCTATCTTTGACTGGCATATTTTATCTCATTTAATCCCATCTGTTTTACTCACAGTCCTTTTCATAAATGAGGAAATTGAGATTTAGAGAAGAAACTCACCTATGGAGACATAATTAAGTCAGGAGTAGAACTCAAGGCAAGGACTGTCTCCAAAGTCTCAGGCTCCTAATGGGTTAAACTACCTAGTAAAGTAGTCAACACGTATATATCAAGATACCTTCTGTGAGAGCAAGGACCATGCCTTTTCTTAAAATGTGGAGTCTCATGATTTCCATCCACATAGTACATGTTTAAGAATGAAAATAAGGAAGAGAAAGATATATCATTACTACTGATTATTATTGTCAAAGTAAAATAAAATCCAATTATCTCATCCTAATTGACTCACAGGCTAGATAGGATTCCAGAGACCCAACCAATTTCCATGATGGAGGCTGGGGGTCTTCCTCCCACACCACCAAGCAACTCTCAAACACTAGCTGTGTGTCCTACAGTTTAACTCAGTCCTGACACTATCTCCTAGAGACACATCAGATTCCTACAAGACTGCTCCCCACCCCTACCCCCACATACATACACACTTCAGATGCCAGTTGCAAGCCCACTTCTGCTTCTGAGAGATTAGTTATCTATCTTATGTCCTCCTAGCTCCCTCCTTGGGTTTATTTAATTTGCTAGAGTGACTCATAGAACTCGAAGAAATATTTACTGACTAGATTGCCAGTTTCTTATAAAAAGGATATAACTCAGGAACAGTTGATGAGAGAGATGCATAGAGGGCAAGATGGAGGGAAAGGGCATGAAACTTAAAGCCCTCTCTGAGATTTTTCTACTCATTCAGATTCTCCACATGTTCACCAATTTGAAAGCATGCCAAACAGTATCATTTGAACTTTTATGGAGACGTTATGCTATAGGCATGATTGACTGAATCACTGATCACTAGGGATTGGACTCAACTTTAGACCATCCCTCTAACCTGGAGGTCTATGGAGTGTGATTGAAATTCCAGCCTTCTAATCATATGGTTGGTTCTCTGGGAACCAAGTCTCCAAAGTCACCTCATTAACATAACAAAAGTCACCTTTTTCCTCTCGCACACTTAGGAAATTTCAAGGGTTTTAGAAGCTGTGTGTCAGAAACAGTGGACAAAACCCAAATATATTTTTCTTGTCATAAATTATAATATCACACAGGACAGCAGTAAGATAAGGCCAGCCATTCAACAGCCTGTTACTTGGAGCTAGAGTAGCATGAATGTCCATGTTATAATATATGGTGTTCTAATAGAAAGTTGGCATACAACAAAGTCAACTGATCACGAGATGATCACCACTGAAAAGATAATTTGTTGCGCACAGTTCCCAAGAAGAGGGGACAGGCTGTGTTTCCGGGGCCACCTAAAGTGCCAAGATAGGTCAGGAGACAGAGTTGGAGGAAGGAGCTGTGGGCAAGAGCCTTTGCTGTGATTTCTGCAGGAAGGAACAGAGAAGCAGGGTAAGCAGGTTTAAGATTGATTGGTTTGAATACATAGATTCTGAGGAACAGAGACTGTCTCTAATTGTCTGGTGTCTGGCCCTGAGGTGATTAGGGAAGATGGAAAGTGACCCCAGTGTGAGAACCTGATAAAGGAGGTGTCTGGGATGTGGGCTCAGGATTGCTTGGTTTGCTTTTGAAAAGCACTCATGGGAAAGTTGTTTAATTATCTCTAAGAATTGGCTAATCATAGAAGGCATGGTCTTTCCAGTGTCAGCGAGACTCCAAGATGACAAAACACCAGAATATAGAAAAATAAAAGATGTGGTTAATACTTTTCAACTAAAAGAGTTCTAGACATTTTAAACTGGGAAATGTATACAAACTTACCCATAAGACAGGTAGAAGCAACCAAAGCTAATTCAGCTGTAAACAATGGAGAGGCACCTTAGCCTGTAAGAGATCCCCTTAGATGTACAGGAGGAACAAAAAGCAAACCCCTCACTCCTATACAAAGCAATGACAACTGGAAGATCAAATGCAACTCTCTGGGCCTAGCATCTGTGGTTTACCATGAAAGACTTGTCACAAGCTAGTGTTTTATGAGATGAAATATTCCAATCCACAGGAAGTGTAGTGTCCATCAAGCACTACAAAGTAGAGTTGCAACCATACCTCTTAAATCCAACTCACTAAAAGCTGCATTTCATACTCTAGTGTGTGTGGTGCCCCCACACACAGACACACAGAGCAATACTTTGTCTAGATGGGATTTCAGCATCCAACACCCATGACCTTTCCCCATGCCACATTTCCTTCAGTGTACCTTTCGTGGGTTCGTGTTGACATGGCTGAAATGGGCCTTTTTGTTTTCTCAAAAACTTTGAAACGTATTAAGACAAAGTAGTTAGACTAGCCTATTTTGACCTCATAGCTTCCTTTGTACCAGAAGCAGTATTTACAAATCCAACAGTGCTGCTGACTCCAGAAAATGCTTTCTTCACAGTCACGGCAAAATCAAACACCACATTATCTCAAGTTCCAGAAGATACTTTATTCTCATTAATGTCTGAAAACTGTTGGAAGCCAACGCCTGAAAAAGTTCTTTGACAAGAAAAATAAATGTCTTACAAAAAAAAAAAAACAAAGAAAGAAGTTGTAAGAGGACATATGTTTCCATGAACCAACCGTATTTCTGAGTATTTTTCTCAGTAAAATACCCAACCAAACTTGAATAAATTAAACACAGTGTCGATAGAAGTAAAAGAAGTAATCTGTAAAGAATATCCCAGCAAAATAAGGATCCGTTGAACAGTCGGCTAAATCCTGTCAGAACAGGAGAAAAAAAAAAAGAGAGAGAATGATTACTGTAAAAACTGATGGCAATTAAAACGTTTTTCTCTACTTACGAATACATGTATGTATGTATGTATGTATGTATGTATTTAATCATCCGTTTCTTACTGGAAAGAGAAAAAGGAAAGACACTCACCGGTGCAGCGACACGGAAATGATATGCGCTATCGAAGAAGGGGGCTACAGCAAGGCTCCAGATGTGCTGATATCCCTAAAACAGGAATGAGAGATCCATTTCATAACCACATTTTACACTCAGTTGGAAAGAGGATAGTCTGAGACAGCATTTCCTTGACTACTATGGGAGCGGTATCTGTGACAAAAGCTTTTGATAGGGGCGGAGAGAACAGTCTGTAGCTTCTGAAGGGCACATGGAAGATACAGAGCAAAGCCCTGTGACCAGGGTTGGCCCGAAAGGGGAAACACTGACTTTTGGCTCCAGGCATCCCCCTCTTTTTAGGGGACAGCAGCTGTGACACCATTCTAGATATATGTCTTCTAGAATAGAGGCATAATGCTGAAGGACCAGAAAATATTACCTGTGTCATCTCCTGAGAAACAGCTTCCTGGCTTTGCATCCCTTTGGCTTCCCTTTTACTATGGAAACATATATTTCCAAGGGTAAATCTGCACTGGAAAACTATCAGCGGCTCTGTTGTGCTTCAAGAGACAAAGGAAAGAAAGGACAAAGTGGTTACCACCATCTCCCAGACTAAACCCCTGCATCAGTCGAGGCACTAATAGAATCATAACTTGCAATCCATTCAAAATTCTAAACAGTGAGCTTGAATTAGTCAAAGTTCATTGATACAATATGCTAGCTCTCATCTCATGATCATAGATGGAAATGCAGTCTCAGGTAACTACACCTAGGGACTACATGCTTGTGTCCCTCTGACATTCATATGCTGTAATCATAACCTCTGCTGTGATGGTATTAGGTGGTTAAGCCTTTGGGAGTGATTAGGATATATAAGCGTGAAGCCCTTAATGAGTGGGATTACTGTCCTTATAAAAAGGACCCCAGAAAGTTCTTTCACTCCTTCTGCCATGTGAGGACACAGGCGATGATCTTCTATGAACCAAGAAACAGATCTTTACCAGATATCAAATCTTCCACTGCCTTGATCTTGGACTTCCCATCATGAGAACTGTGAGAAATAACTGTCTATTGTTTAAGGCACTCAGTCTATGATATTTTTGTTACAGAGGCCTGAAGTGGCTGAACCCAATATTGAGATAGCACATGACTGTCTCTACAACCTCATCTCATGACTTAAATCATGTCAACACCAGAACGTCTTTTCACCACAGATTAAAAAATAATTTTTGAATATATCCCTTCTCTCTTCACTGGCAGCTAAATTTGCATTTATCTGAAACTTCTAAGATTTCAAATTCTGCAAACTCCTAGTCTGAGTGGATATTGTTTGAAGCAGCAAGGAAACAACCTTAGATTTGGGGGTGAGCCCCTTTAGAAATCATCAGTCTTTAAGCTATCAGCATGGAAGTCTTGCCAGAAAGAATGGTTCTTCTCTGGAGGTTGGTCCATTTAATCATCATCAAAAAGACAAGATCCATCTGACTTTGGAAAAAATATTTTTACACAAGAAGACAACCAATAACCTCAGATGAGGATGGTATTCTTTTAAAATCACCCAGAAAATTGATCTTAAAGTTAAAGCCTGATTTTAGTGCTCAAGCTCATCCAATGTGACTTTTCAAGGGATGGGCCCTTAAGCTTATTTCTTTCCATTGAAGCTAGGAATGAATGAGGAAGTGCTATTCCACATTACTCAGGAGGTAATAGAGTATAGTACATTTAAGTAATAAGAATCATACATCTAGCTTTCGCCTTGCTGTGAAATATGGTGGGTTCTGATTCATGAAATATTAGTTGCTTGAAGCAAACCTTTCTAAGGCAAGCAAAGTTAAACTCGCTGTAGAAGCAAAGTTGATGACAATAGGAATATGAAGTCAGAGTGAAACGAAGGAAGAGAAAGTAGGGTAGAGTGATAATGAAGGAGGAATAACACAGATGAGGAGGTAGAAGAGGCGAGGGGGAACATAAAAGAGAGGGGAGGGGGAAATGAAGGGGAGAAGAGAAAAAAGGTGGAGGGAAGAAAACAGGAGCCTAAAATCGAGACACAAAATTCACTTATGTTCATAGTAAGTTTTGAGTGAAGTGGATCACAAGTACCATAACTATGTAAGAGTATATTTCATGATTTTGGAAGAAATGTGCTCATTCTAAAAGCTACCACTTTTTTGAGTGCCTACTCTGTGCCAGGAAGGGTCAACATTCTTACGTACCTCCTCTCATTGGGAAGGTAGGAGAGTGACAGTTAGCTAGATGAGCTGAGTTTGAAGCCTAGCTCCAACCTTGCTAGCTGTGATTTTCGAGACAGGTTTTTTTGACCTCTCTAAACCCAAATGTTCTCATCTGAAAAATAGACACTAGGGGAAAAAAGTGATCTCAGAAGGTTCTTGTGAGGAGTCTATGACCCAGAATTAAAGTATACAGTGTCTGACATAAAGTCTGTGATCAGCAAATGGTAATTATTGATTTTACTACTATTAGCAGTGATGCCCACAACTGCTTTATATGTTGTGATATAATACATTCATTTTACAGATGAATAACCATAGCTCAGAGAGGATAAGTGGTTTCTCTGTGATCACACAATTAGTCAGTGACAAAAACAAAATTTGAATCCAGATCTACTCAGTTCCAAACTTTGATGCCTTTGCCTCAACCCCCAGGCCCTGGATACACTTGTATTGTTACCAGGAACTCACTAAAATATTCACACCACCCCTCTGGAGACTTTATCATTACTTTTCTTCCCTGCCCCCACTCATCTAAAGGACAGCCCGAGGCAGTCCGGAGCTGTGAGCATCAAACCCAAGGTCATTCCCGCTCTTTGCGGGTGTGCGTGCAGCCCAGTGCCTCTCTAAGCCACTGGACGGAAATTGAGTGACCCCAGCACACATTCTGAACCGCCCCCCACTCAGCTGGCCCAGCTCACAACTTAATCGCTACTAGTTAACATGGAAAGACAGCTTTCTGCTTCCCAACTCACTGATCCAATTGTGTGAAGTCAATTCAGTCTTGCTATTCAAATAATAGCAACAGATCTGGTTTGTTTTTGTGGGGATTTTTTGTTCTCTTTTTTTTTACAGTCATACACTTACTTGATTTCCAGAGAGAATTTGACATTGGTGGGTGTGTGCTTATTAACAGGAATATTGTAATTATAATTTCCAGACCTAATTATGGAAAAAAAAATAAAACCACAAGTATGCAAGAAAGTTTTCAAAAGGTGTTTTGCTACTCATTATATACTTGTAAACAGTGAAATCATCTATATTAAATAATAAATACCAAAATCTGGTTCAGTATAGTGTCATTTTATGTTTTCATCAGAGACATACCTATCAAATTTCAGAGCGATCTCTTTCTATCTTAATAAGTAAAATGTACCACAAAAGATGATGGTTTTTTTCAGAACACACAAACGATGGAAAGTCATATCTCAGACCAAACGCATAAAACTAAATGCACAGGAACTGTCTTTAGTTTCCTTAAGAAGATACAGATTTCAGATGGATAATGAGGCAAAGGTCTTAAATTAACAATCCCATTGGAAAAGAGGGTTGCGAATAATACAAACAAGCTTTTCTACTGTAAATCTCTTCTTTTAAAGTAATATTGGCAGGAAATATAATGCATTTTTTCAGAGCTGCAATCAGCTAAGATTACTATAGTCCTAATTACCATTTAGTAATGGGAGAAACTGCAAGACAGAAATGTTAATACAGCTCCCTCTGTGCCTCTTTAAGAGAAATACTTGAGAAAGGAAGAGCTCCTTTGATTCTCATTGTAATGAAAAATTCCAGCAAAAAAGGCATATTGTATCAACACAAGTTCTCTTTATGACTTGACCACCCCTTGAATTATATGGAGAAACAACTTAACACTAGATAAATGGGAAAGAGTCAGTCATTTCAGATTCTCTTTTTTTAATTTTATTTTTTATTATTATTGAAGGGATAATGCATTTTGACAATGACTTATTTTGAAGTATACATATTGGTACTTTTACATTTACAAATAGCATAACAGATTTACTAATATTCCCCCTTTTTTTCTTCCTTCATTTACAGTTATTTCCCTTCATCCCATTTCCCCCACCCCATCCCTGTTACTTTGGTACCCCCTAATTTTCCTTTTTGTCGCTCATCTCTAAGTGTTCATAGTTGTTTGGAGTAGTGTTCTCCCTCTTTCTCTCTCTCCCCTCCCTATTTTTAGTGTTGTTTTATTTATGATATTTATTTGCTTTCTCTTTGCCCATCATACGAGTGCTATCATACGAGGTCTGTCCTCCTTCTGGCTTATCTCACTAAGCATAATTCTCTTAAAGTCCATCCATGTTACTGCAAATGGCAGGGTCTCTCCCTTTTGATGGCTGCATAGTATTCCAAAGTATATAGACATATGTAGCTGCACAGTATTCCACAGTATGTATGTACCGCATCTTCTTTATCCACTCTTTTATTGATGGGCATTTAGGTAGTTTCCAGCTCTTAGATATTGTGACTCGTGATGCAATGAACATAGGGGTGCATATATCTCTTTGAATAAGTGTTTTTGTGTCATTGGGATAAATGCCCAGTAGAGGAACAACTGGATAATATAGAATTTCCATTCTCAGTTCTTTGAGAATGCTCCATACTGCTTTCCAGAATGGTTGTACCACTTTACATTCCCACCAACAGTGAATTAGAGTTATCTTTTTCCCACATTCTCTCTAGCACTTAGTATTTCTTTTTTTTTTTTTTTTTTTTGATAATAGCCATTTTTACCGGCATGAGGTGGTATCTCATTGTTCTTTTGATTTGCATTTCCCTGATGACAAGAGACGGAGAGCACTTTTCCATGAACCTTCTGGTCATTTGTATGTCTTCCTTCGAGAGATGTCTATTAAGTCCATCAGCCCATTTTTTGATTGCTTATATTTTTGTTGTCCAATTTTTTGAGTTCTTTGTATATCTAAGACATTAACCCTTTATCTGAGGTGTGAGAGGCAAATGTCTTTTCCCATTCAATCGGATGCCTTTTTGTTTTTATGTGAGTTTCTTTGCTGAGTAGAAACTTTGTAGTTTTATGTAACCCCACTTGCTTATTTTGGATTTTATTTGCCTGGCAATGGGAGGTGAACTGCCAAAGATATCTTTTAGGTCTATGTCAAATAATATTTTGCCTCCATTCTCTTCTATGTGTTTGATGATTTCTGGTCTTATGTCTAGGTCTTTAATCCACAAGTTAATTTTTGTGTATGGTGTTAGGTAATGGTCTAGTTTCAAACTTTTGCATGTGATTGACCAGTTATCCCAGCACCATTTATTAAAAAGGCTGTCCTTGCCCCATTGTAAGTTTTTGGCTCCTTTATCAAAAATTAGGTGACCATATATATATGGATTTATTTCTGGACTTTCAATTCTGTTCCATTGATCTTTCTATTTTTATACCAGTATCATGCTGTTTTAATTATTATCGCTTTGTAGTAGACTTTGAAGTCAGGGAGCATGACTCCCCTGTTGTTTTTTTCTTGAGGCTTGTTTTGCTATCCTGGGTTGTTTTTTGTTCATTATTTTGTGTTCTATGTGCAGAATGTCTTTGGAATTTTGATGGGGATAGCATTGAATTTATATATTGCCTTGAGCAGTATGGCCATTTTGATTATTTTGATTCTTCCAATTCATGAGCATGGAATATCTTTCCATTTCTTTGTGTCATCTTCTATTTCTTTTAGTGATGTCCTATAGTTCTCATAGTATAAGTGCTTCACCTCTTTGGTTAGGTTTATTCCAAGGTATTTCTTTTTTTTTTTTTTTTTTTAGGTGTCATTGTAAATGGCATTGTTTTCTTCAGTTCTCTTTCTGTATTTTCATTGCTGGTATGAAGAAATGCAACAGATTTTTTAATATTAATTTTGAAGCCTGCAATTTTACTATATTTGTTTATTATTTCTAGCAGCTTTTTACTTGATTCTTTAGGGTTCTCTCTATATATTATCATGTCGTCTAAGAAAAGTGATAGTTTTGCTTCTTCTTTTCCTATTTGGAGAATTCTTATTTCTTTTTCTTGTCTAATTGCTTTGGCCAGGCTCTCCAGTACTATATTGAATAGTAATGGTCAGAGTGGATATCCTTGTCTTGTCCCTGATTTTAGGGGGAAAGTTTTCTGTTTTTCTCAATTGAATACAATGTTGGCTGTGGGCTTGTCATATATATATATATATATATATAGCCTTGATTATAGTGAAGTACATTTCTTCTATACCTATATTTGGAGGGTTTTTAACATAAAAGAGTGTTGAACCTTGTCAATTTGCTTTTTCTGCATCTATTGAGATGATACGGGGCTTTTGTCCTTTTTATTGATATAATGTATTACATTTATTGATTTGCATATGTTAAAACACCCCTACATCCCACTTAATCATGATGTATGATTATTTTTATATGTTGTTGAATTCTATTTTCTAGTATTTTGTTGAGAATTTTTGTGTCAGTATTCATTAAGCATATCGGTCTATAGTTTTCTTTTTCGGTATAGTCTTTATCTGGTTTTGTAATCAGCATAATATTGGCATCGTAAAAAGTGTTTAGGAGTTTTCCCTCTTCTATTTTTTGGAACAGTTTAAGGAAGATTGGAATTAATTCTTCTTTGAATGCTTTGTAGAATTCTCTGGTGAAACCGTCTGGTCCAGAGCTTTGGTTTGGGGGAAGGTTTTTGATCACTGTTTCAATTTCCTTGCTTGTAATTTATCTGTTCATGGTTTCTAGTTCTTGGTTTAGTTCTGGGATATTGTACCTTTCCAGAAATATGTCCATTTCTTTTAGGTTACTCTGTTTGTTGACATATAGTTATACGTAGTATTATCTTACAGTCCTCTGTAATTCTGTTGTATCTGTTGTGATTGTTCCTTTTTCATTTTTGATTCTATTTGTGTTTTCTCTCTCCTCTTTTTTTGTGAGTCTGGCTAATGGCCTGCCTATTTTGTTTATTCTTTTGAAAAACCAACTTTTGGATATGTTGATATTTTTTAGTCTTTCTGATCTGTATTTCATTGATTTCTAACCTAGTCTTTATTATTTCTTTCCTTCTGTTGGATTTAGGCTTCTGTTTTTTTTGCTTTTTCTAGTTCCTTTAGGTGATGGCTCAGGTTTTCTATTTGTGATTCTTCTTGTTTTCTGAGGTAGGAGTGTATCGCTATAAATTCCCCTCTTATTACTGATTTTGCTGCATCCCATGGATATGTCGTTTCTTCATTTTCATTTGATTCCAGATATTTTTAATTTTCTTCCTTAATTTCCACTTTTACCCATTGGTTGCTCAACAATATGTTGTTTAATCTCCACTCTTTTGCAGTTTTCCTCTCTTTCTCCTTTTGGTTGATCTCTAATTTGATGCCATTGTGATCTGAAAAGATGCCAGATATGATTTCAATCTTCAAAAATTTACTGAGACTTGTTTTGTGTCCCGACATATGGTCTATCCTTGAGAATGTTCCGTAAGCACTTGAGAAGAATGTGTAGTCTATAGTTTTTGGGTGAAGTACTCTATATATGTCTGTTAGGTACAGCTATTCTGTCATTTAAAGATCTTGTTTCTTTGTTAATTCTCTGTCTGGATGATATGTCTTTTACTGAAAGTGGAGTATTAAAGTCCCCTACTATTATTATGTTATTGTCAATATCCTTATTTACATCTGCTAATATTTGCTTGATATATTTGGGTTCTCCTTTATTGGGAGCATAAATGTTAGTAAGTGTTAAGTCTTTTTTGTTGTATTGATTCCTTTATAATTAAATAATGCCTATCTATATCTTTTTAAATTTTCTTTGGTTGAAAGAATAACTTTTCTGATATGAGTATAACTGTTGCTGCTCTTTTGGATTCGGGATTTGCTTAGAGTACCGTTTTCCATTCATCCATTTAAGTCGTTGCTTGTCACTCGACCTAAGACGAGTTTCTTGTAGACAACATAGAGTTGGATTATGTTTCTTAATCCATTTAGCAACTCTGTACTTTTTGATTGGTGAGTTCAATCCATTTACATTTACAGTAATTATTGACATTTGGGAACTTGCTACTGCCATTTTGGTTTTTGTTTTCTGGTTATGATGATCTATTTGTTACCTTGTTATATTTTTTGTGATTTTCCTCTTTGGTTTAGCTAGTAGAGCTAGCTAACATTTCTTGTGGATGTGGTCTCTTAGCTTTTGTTTGTTGGGAAAAAACTTAATTTCTCCCTCAAATTTGAAAGAGAGTTTTGCAGGATATAGTATTCTTGGCTGGCATTTTTTTGTTCTGAAGTAATTTGAAGACATCATTCCATTCTCTTCTAGCCTGTAGAGTTTCCGTTGAGAAGTATGAGGTTAGTCTGAAAGAAGTGCCTTTATGTGTTATGGGCTTTTTTTCCCTGATTACCTTTAGAATTCTTTGTCTTGGATTTTTGATAGCTTCACAATTATGTGTCTTGGTGTTGTTGGGTTTTTTTTAGGATTTATGTAATTGGGTGTTCTGTTTGCTTCATTGACCTGTACGTTTGTTACTTGTTATAGATTTGAGAAGTTTTCAGTCATTACTGCCTTGAAGATGTTCTCTGTTCCTCTCTTTTTCTCTTCAGCTTCTGGGATACCCACTATTCTAATGTTGCCTTTCCTGATGGTGTCAGATAGTTCTCTGAGTGTTTCTTCTTTTTTTCACATTTAATCTCTTTCTTCTTCTTCTTGGATCCTTTCTGCATTACTGTCCTCTATATCATTAATCCTTTCTTCCATTTGGGTTATTCTGTTTCTGTAGCTTTCTATATTATTCTTAGTTTCATGAATTATCTCCTTTAAATCCTGTGTTCCTGTTAGTTTTTTTCTGTAGAGCTTCAATCTCTACTGTTGGTGCTTAGTTGATTGTTTAAGCTCTTTGCTTTGTTTATCTGAATTTTCTTTTAATTCTCTGAATTTCTTTATGCTTGTAGACTTGAATTCTTTATCTGTTAGGAAAAAACCATTCTTCCATGTCAGGGTTAATTTCTGATGAGCTGTAATTTTGTTGTGATTCCATTTCCTGAGGTTTCAATGTGTGCTCTGATTTTTTGCTCCCCATGATTTGGGATCTTGTTGATCTGCTAGTTTGTCTGTTTTAATTTCTACCAGAGTGCACTCTATTTTTGTTTTATTTTGTATTTTTGACCCTTACAGACTTCCATGGTGTGTCTTGATGTGTCAGGGAGTGATGATGGCTTCTGGGTGGGAGTGTGGCTGGGGGGTGTAGTGGTCATCTGTGAGCATGTAGTTTTGTCACCTGATGGTAGAGGGGAGGCAGGCTTGTTTTGCTGGTAGAACTATGCTGGCTGGGGCTATGTAACTTCAGTCTGCTGTCTGCACTTATGTCCTTTGTATTCAACCAAACCATCAGAGTCAAGTCCTTTCCACAGACTGTTCTTCCAGGGTCTTAGCCACTGGGTCCCAAATCCCAGGAGGCCATGTATAGTGGAGGGTGCGCAGCACCTGGATGCTCCTGTTCTTTCTGTCTCCAATTTTCTCCTTGTGGGTTTTTTGTAGTCAAGAGTTGCCAGCAGCATTGTTCAGTTTGGCTTAGGCTTACGGCTCCCTGCTCTGAGTTCGCACCACTAAAGATCAGCAGGGCTGCCTCTGCAGTCTGCGCCAGGAGAAGAGGGACTCAGCGTCAGAATCCTACTCTCTTAAACCCTGGGTGGGGCTTGAGGTCACCGTGACTGTTTTGCACTCTTTAGAATGTCCACGTGGCCCGCACAGCTACAGCTGGCTCTGGCAGGGAAGGCAGATCGCATCTGCACCATGACACTCTCCTTTCTGGGGGCTTCCTTTGCTGCTGTAGTCTCTGTTCAATCCCCACACCCTCACCCACCTGTAGAGCTGGCTGTTAGTCTTCTTCTGTTCTCCAAGCTATTCTGGCCAGTGCTGAAGTGGAAAAGTCCCTTTTTCTGTGTTTACTCCAAAGAACTGTTTTTTGCAGTATCTCAGTGCCTGCTCCCCATAGTCACCATCTTTGAATCCCCTAGATTCTCAAGAATACTAAACTAAGTTCTTAAAATTGTAAAGGTAAAAATTTTTAAAAAAAGATTAGCGAAGCTTGATTGAACTAGAGGAAGCTTAAAGTGGTGGAACTCATTTCTTTTTATGTGCCTCCTAAAATCCACATGCTTCACAGCAATCCAAATTCAGTAGATGATATCCCCCAACAAACCCATGAAAAAAAAGGATATGCAAGGAGAATAAACATCAAAGTTCTGGAATTTGAACCTGACTCATCTTACTCAGCTTTATTCAATTACATGAATTAATATCTGTGCCTGACTTTATCAAGCTCACTCAACCTCAGGTTCTTATTGACAAAATGGGGATAAACAATACCAACCTCACAGACATTTTATGAGAATTCAATGAGCTAATGAATGCAGATGTCATAAAAAAATATTATAAAGAACCATTGAATTATTTTTCAATTTTAGGACCAACAATTTGAAGTTCAAGTTATATTGGATTGAAAAAGATCTAAGACAGAATCCATAGAATCTGTGATTCCAGTTCAAATGACAGGGCTTAGGTTTTTCACCTACTGGGTACCCAGTAAATATTTATCAAATAACTCCTTATTCTTAATGCCTACAACTTGTACATGGAGCATGCCAAAGCCTCCCACACTCTGCTTCTGAATGCATCACTACAGGTGATAAGGCAAACACTAGAGAAGAATGTTGCTCATAACTTGTGTAATGCCTGTATTTTTTTCTCTCCTAAATGAAAAAGCTAAGATGAGCGGTATTTTTACAGCAATTCAAATAATGATATCCCTTGTCATTAAGATATACCAGTGTCAGCTCCATCGTAACTTGAAAACATCAGTAACAATATCTTTCAGTCTATAAAGCTAACTAGCAGCTCCGAACCTATAGTATGTGACCTCAGAGAGTTGGCCACACAGCTTCCCCTGAGTTTTCTGTTTTGGACTTATCCATTAAACCAGGAGACTGGAATCATTGCAGCTGTGGTTTATTGACATTTGCTAATATCAACCATTTTATGGTTCCCTCGTTCACCATGTAACAAATGTGTTTTCACTTAAGGAGCAATGTAAGCACTCATTGATTTTACCATGTAGCTTTAGCTTTCATTCTAGTCTCAAAACTCAGAGCTCTGAGTAAATTTGAGAAATAATCAGGCTAACATAGGGAGAGTTACCCACCCGCACTGGAGACTTCTACTGCAATAGCGACGATCTATTATGTGCTGGATTTCCATAATCTGAATAGAACTTATGGTTGTATCCATCCCTGAAGAGAGAAGAAATAGAGATAAGTAAGTTAACTCTTCTGCAGAGGAAAGAAGTATGGTGCTCCATCTAATTGTAAAATAAAGAGTTTCCTGGATAAACGGATTTCATTTACATTCAAATAGAAAAAGGAGACCTTTTCATTGTAGTAAATTTTAAGAAAACTATTAAGAATCCAGGTTCTGATAGAGAGACCCAGAGCTTCAAAAGAATTTCTGGATCATGAAAATCTTACTAAATTGAAATGTATTGAAAATGGAGAGTGCAATGTGAAATGCAGTCTGGCCAGTAAAGAAAGCCTTAAAAAAATCAGAAAACAAACTAAAAACATAGTCAGAAAAAAGAAGGCAACAGGAAGGCAAATAAATGATTAAAATCCAGGTTGATCAATCACAACTCATCAGTAGTCAGCTGCTATTTCTAAAGTCTCTTAACAGTTAGGCAGTGTCAGTTATAAAAATGTATGCATGTCCTGGTGGAATAGTGATTGGGTCGACCACCTTTGGCCAGCACAGTCCACATACATCCCAAGGACTCAGGTTTACATCTCGGGTCCTGGCAGAACAATAAAGATGAACAACTAAGTAAATGTTTCCTGCCTGCTTGCCTACTTACCTTCATCCCTGCCTTCATCTTTCCTTAAAAAAATAAAACAATTATGAAAAACATAATCCCATGGGGACTGGGCAGAGCCTTCATCCTTGTCTTCGCTCCAAGGACGTTTTATAGCCTATTGTTACTCTGTTCCCACAAAGTCAAAGAACAGAGTCACTTAAATATAAACTCACAGTCACTTCCCCAGTCAGGGCTGCCTAGTGAATTTCTCAGCAGGAATGATATGTTTCCATCTTCTGAAAAGGAAAAAAAAAGTGTCAGACTTAAGGTATGGAGGTATGGAGGAGAGCCCAATGTGTGTCCCATGTTTGTCTCTGTCCATGCAAGATTTCTCCACTTTTTTTCTATGTCACCTATTGAGCTATCCAATCCTATCCCATTTCCTACAGATCTAGTGAAACAACCTGTTTGGGGCTGAGTTGTGCCTTCCAAATGCCTATGTATAAAGCCTTAAGAGCTCAGAATGTGACTGTATTCAGAAGGAGGGCTTTTAAAGAGGCAATGAAGTTAAATATGAGATTGCTAGGGTGGGCCCTAATTTGATCTGACTGGTATCTTTATAAAAAGAAATTAGGGCACAGACCAGGGTTGTGAGTCCATCAAGGAAATACTCTGCAAGGATATAGCAAGACCTTGTGAGTCAAGGAATAGGTCTCAAAAGAAACTAGGCCAGCTGACACTTTCGTCTTGGATATTCAGCCTCCAGACCTGTGAGAAAATAAATGTCTGTTGTTTACATCAGCCAGTCTGTGGTCATTTGGTATGGCTGTCCTAGCAAACTAAGACACTGTTCCAGATTAGAACACCAGAGTCACCGCTCCCTCTTTTCAATGTCATAGCATTTATTACGGAATCATCTATGTGGATGATCGATCAGTGCCATATTATTACTATACCAATGTTATCAGTGTTGTACCATGTTATCTCTGTATTATTACTTAACTTTTCATGTTTTTCTTTTGCCTTTTCTTGACAAACCCAGACTAGGGAAATTCTCCTAGCAATCTTGAATCCTCTATAACTCCTAGCATAATGGTATCCACGTAGGAAATAAACCTTGAAGCCCAAGGTCCTGAAGAGCAGAATCATACCAGTGGTGTGGGGCCAGCTTGTGGGAAAGGAAGCAGAGGGGGAGCAGGGGAGTGCCCCATCACAGTCAAGGGTATTTTAAATGTAATTTTAAAAAGGTAGCCATTCAGATAACTGTTAAGTGTATAAAAATGTATCTTTTTAAAGTGAATAAAAAAACAGTCATTTTGTGGGTTGCTAAACAAGCTTTCATACATTTTAGGTGGTCCTTTGTGGAGAAGTGGTTAGGTCCACCACCTCCGGCAGAGTGCAGTCCACATACATCCCAAGGACCCAGGTCCTACAATTTGCAGATTTAGATCTATGTTCAAGTTTCTGCAATGGAATTTCAGGAGGGAAAGCAAAAGCTACATTGCGTATTACTTGGAGGCAATCACCTCTAAGTATCTCTGTCCTGGTTAGTACTTCTCACACCAGGTGAAATGGCTTGTTTACTTGTTCACTCACCTAAAAGTGAGCTTCGAGAAGACAGCATCTTGTTCACTGCAGTTTCCCCAAATGAGGCTACTTGGGGCTCACTGTGGGTACTCAAGAAATATTTGTAAAAGGATGGAAGGAAGAGAAGCAGGGAAAGAAGGAAGAGAATAAGTAAATCATCTAACCTCTAGAAAAATACTTCCTCTTACATACTTAAGGGGGAAATTCTTAGGAGATGGGTGCAGAGGCCTGCTTGGAATGAGAAACTGGGCTCCACCATATTAGCAAAAGGGGATGAAGCAGAACATGAAAGAGAGGCAAGCTTCCCAAGGACTGAACATGATGCCCTCCATGAAGAAGAAATGAATCTTGACAGATCAGGATTGTCTAGAAAACCAAGCCTTTATTTTCCTCTATCTAAAAATACATGTGCTATCTAAAAGGCCTCCAGATTTCTTGGATTCCAGCTATTCCAATAATAATTTTATAGCACATGTCTTTTACTATGAGTTTCGCTTATGATTGTTTCCTTGGAAGGCTTGGAATTTGCAAGGCAAATGAGGCATAAAGAGAAAGGAAAACCAGAATTCTCTATCCTGTCTGCTTTCTTCTCTAACCTTTCGTTCTACAGTACTGCTGAATTTGCAGGAAAATGGCTCATTATAAATTCTGGCAATATAACTACAGATTTACTTCACTTACACAGAAGCAGGTTCTTGGAGAATAGAGCCCTAAGATAAGATTTTGTTTCTGACGGAATAACAGTTTTTGTTGGTTTTTGTTTTAAACAGTATTAAACAGGTGAAGTTGAGTAAAGATAATCTTGCAGATTAGAATTATGAAAATTACTTTTCAATAGCAGGAATGGAAATAAAACATTTAAAATTGCCTTCAAGAGATTTGTCTCTCCTCTGAAGAAAGGCCGGCTATTGGAAAGCCATAAATTATCCTGTAGTTATATAGGGGTGATTCTCATTTTATAAATGTTTTCCATGAATATTCACTACAAACTCAATATACATTCCCAATGGTTTTCATTGTAAAGTTGGAGAGATCATTTCATAATCACGGAGTTCTCCCGGTAAACTAAATTAGAAACTTCCTGAAATGAGCGATTTAAGACTGTGTCCCACCAAAGCAATCTTGGTAGAATGTGTATATTATACTACACAAAACTTGTTTATGTTTAGTTACTCAGTTCCAATAATACACTTTGGATACTTTCTTCTTTCCTGATTGAACCAGACTCATTCCAAGAAAAAAATTCCAATGAGCACAACCAATGACCCAATTTCTTTAACACAGGCAACCATTTCCCTTTGGTCATTTGTTCTTCTCAGAGTTTTTATCTTCAAACAAAATAAATCCTTAACATATTTCTTAAAATCTGTAGATTTTATTGTCTCACACACACACACACAGACTTTTCATTTTCTACTATCTGACACTACTGTCTATTTAAATCTTTATTGGCCCCATCTATTAAAACTATTCCTCACACTCAGTTGGTTCCTCAAAGCAAAAGCTCAGTATTCCCAAACATCTGCTTCCTGATTAGTTTTATGCAAAGTTTTTTTATTAAGTGGAGAAGAGGGGATAACTTTTCTGAAAGATAACTATACAATCAACTTCAGCCCTAAAGAATAATGGTTGAACTCAGCATGTCATAAAAATGTTGATTTCCCTTTATATATTTTACTAGTGTTTTTATCCTCAGAAAGGAAACTCACAAATGTGTTTTGGGGCTTGGTAAATGGTTCAATATTACTCTTTGTCCCACCGAGAGTTTTTCCGATTTTTTTTTTTAAGAAAAGTGGGAAAAAGGTGGCGGCAAAGGGCATTAGAATTCTTATGATGGGTGTGGTATGAAATACACACAGAGATGTGATTTTTTTTAAATTTTATAGTAATATTTATTATTTCTCTAGCTCACAATGCTAATTCCATTCAGGACACTGAAATTGCATCTCAGTCTATATTTCACACCACACCCACCACCAGAGTGCCGGTGTCCCTTACTGCCACTTTTTACCCTCCCCCCACTCCCCCCACATAGCCAGTCCTGAGTTCCATTATTTTTCTTGGAAATTGTATGTTCACTTGTTTCATTTCATTATAATCCACATATGAGTGAAACAATCCTGTATTTCTCTTTTCTTTCTGACTTTTTTCACTCAATATGCTCTCCTCCAATTCCATCCAAATTGTAGCAAAGGGCACAATTCCATTTTTTAATAACAGCATAGAATTCCATTGAGTATACGCACTATAGCATTAATGGGCATTTAGGTTGTTTCCATGTCTTAGCTATGGTGAACTGTGTTGTTATGAACATAGGAGGGATGCAGATGTTTTTTCTGATTATAGATTTTGTATCCTCTGTGTATATGCCTAGAAGTGGGTTTGCTGGATCAAATGGTAAATTCATCTTTATTTGTTTGAGGAATATCCAGACTGTTCTCCAAAGAGGTTGCACCAATTTACATCCCCACCAACAGTGTAGAAGAGTTCCCTTTTCTCCACACCCCTCCTACACTTGCTATTTTCAGTCTTTTCAATATAGGCCATTCTTACTGGTGTGAGATGGTATCTCATGATAGTTTTTATTTGCATTTTTCTGATGATAAGTGATGTAGAACATTTTTTTCATTTCAGGTGTCTGTAAGCCATCTGTGTGTCTTTTTAGAAAGTTCTCTATTCAGCTCTTTGGTTCATTTTTTAAGCAAATCATTTGCTTTTTTTATTGTGGAGCTGTATGAACTCTGTATATTTTAGAGATTAAGCCTTATCTAATTTATGTTGTGTGAATATCTTCTCCAGTTCTATGAGTTGCCTTTTTGTTTAAGCAGTTGTTTCTTTTGCTGTGCAGAAGCTTTTAAGTTTGATGTTATCATGATTGTTTTGTTTTGCCTTCTTTGACTGTCACTGTTCCTCCCCCAAAGATCTCTTTGAGGTTGAGTCATGAAGTGTTTTCCCCACATTTCGTTCTAGTTATTTTATGGTTTCAAGTCTTATATCCAGATCTTTGAACCATTTTGAAAAGTTTTTTTTTTTAAACCCTTGAATTTCTTAATTTTTTTCCTTAATATTTCATTGGTCTTCAGTGCCTCAAAACATCTAATTGAAAAGAATATTTGCCTAGCTTTCACCTCTTTTAGATTTAAGAACCTCTACATGTCTGGTAGAGGGGAAGGATGGACCAGCATCAGAAGAGAAGTATCTTTCCTCAGACCCCCAAGCAAATTTGGGAAAGGAGCTTTCTAGAGCCATAGAGTAGATATTTTCTGTATCTTATAGAGTTGGTCTCAGGTACATGTATACACCATGCCCAAATAAACAGCAGCCTAACAGTAGATGGGAAGGAATACGGGACAGAAAGACAGAGGACTCAGGTTCCAATTCTACTTTGCTAGTAACTCACTGCAAAACCCTCAGCAAAGTCCCTAGCCTCTGTTTCATAAACTGTAAAATGGGTGAGTTGATATAAAAAGAGGGTCTGCTGACATGGGGGACTTTGGAATCCCCTATGATTGAATAAAGGGAACTGTGTCGCTAACTGTGGACTCAAAAAGTAACATCTCTGCATAGATTGGTTCTATTGTTCAAATATCATAGTTGAATTAGCAAATATCACTTGATTCAAAGTGTAATTGAGTTTATAGTAGATGGGGTGTTCCTGGTGAAACATTTCTCTGATATTCTCTGATTCAAAAGCCCCCAAAGTTTTCAGATTTTCTGAAGATGACAGTAAACATAACATTTAAACTCTTTCCATTTTTCTAAAACTGAGAGGGAACAACTTTCCCAATGTATCAGGGAGACTGATAAGGCAAAACTTAAGTTTTATTTTTAGCCAGGACAGCTTACAGTTGTGTCCAGGGGGACGTACTGAAGCAGGCACATTGATGCTGATCTTCTTTAGGAGTCACTTGCATATCTCTAGCAGTTATAGAGATGCAAGCTGAGTAAATACTCGCTGTCCATGAGAAGAGAGCAACAAACCTTCATCTTGTTAGGAGCAATGCTTCCCTATATTCCCTTGATGTGAAGAGCTGGTTGCTACAGGAGTTACTTTGCATGAATGTCAAAAAATATTTTGAAAATGAATATTGGATCAGCCCATGACCTCTCCCTGTACAGGATCCATTATTAGTAATATGGTTCTCACAGGAGAGATGGTCTCTTCTGAGGACAGCTCTCAGAAAAGGCTGTCATGTGTCCCCAAGTAAAAAAGTGTGTTTAACAGTCACAAGATTCCATGTGCTTTCAGAAGGGGTGAAGACTTTGAGGGACTTTCATAATAGTACAGGATGTTTTTCATATTTGAAATTGTAGAGAATATGATGACTGAAACCAATCTCTTTCTTCAAACTGAATCTTTATCTTCACCTTTTGATTCATCTGTTCCCAAGGTTAATCAAAAAACTGCTTTCTTGAGAAAAACCAGTGCAAACATTGCCTCCTATAGGTATAAGGAGATACTTTTTATGCCTCACCCTCTTCATTGCAAAAAAAAGGGGATAATAATAGTGTCTATCTTTTAGGCTTGCGAGGATCAAAGGATTTATTCATGTAGACTACTTATGACAGTGCTCTTATATATAGTAATACCTCACTATATCATGATGATTATGATGAGGATTTATGAAAGTTATTTAATCAAGACTAGCATCTGGAATAATATCAAAAGGAAAAAGAAATTGCACTGCTGCCCCAAAACTTTAACCATAGACCATATTCCAGTGTCAGTTATTAGGATTGCTAAAAATAGTCTCATTCAGGTATATGTTAGGTCTTTACTTCACCAACCATTTTTAAATTAGACATGACCATTGTCACTTGCTTGGGTCAATAAAATATAAGCACAAGTGACATGTGTTACACCTAAGCAAAAGCTTTAAGAGCCAGTGCACAATTTGTGCCATTCTCACACCACTGCTAAGAGATCGCATTGTCTCCATCAACTGGGTGCTGGATGACATGTTGAGCAAGAGCCTTTTTGATCCATGTTTGACATGTAGAGTCAGAAATAAATTTTGCCACCTTAAATCACTGCAATTTGGGAATTGTTGTTATCACAGCATCCTAATAGATTATCCAACTAATATTATTATTAATATCATCATCAATATTATTTTAGACACTTTGTCAACAGTATATATTCAGAAGATTTATAAAGGAAATACTAAATTAGTATGAATATGCATTATTATATTTAATATTACAGATATAATTATACCCTAGCTCTTATTGAATTTCTATAATTTTTTAGATGGGAAGATTATGTTACTTAAACCATCTCTCTGTCCCTGTCTGTGTGTGTACACATGTAGTCATAAGGAAAAATATATATTCTGAAAGCAGAATGTCAACCTTGTTTTTTTCACAGAATTAAAGCTTACCCTGAACTTGTTAGTTTCCAAAGTCTTTTGCATTTTTCCATACTCGGCTTGGGCAAAGAGCCCAGATACTCCATCATTTTTTAAGTTCCAAGTGAACCAAAAATTTGCCCATTGCATGTAATTACTTTGCTTGTACCACTATTACTATCTTTGCTGGCAACAGACAAGGGAGACCCTTTCACTCGAATCAACCAGAAGTTCATCTCTGGGCAGGCACTCAATACTGTAAGTGATTGAAAGTGTATATTTGTGTTTTTAAAGATCTTGCTACCCCAAACAGAAAAGTGGCGCTACTAGCAGACTATCCGAGTAAATATTGACAAGGAAAAATAACCCTCAAGTTCAAAGCCCTGGGTGTTTCTCTTAGAACATTCTTTACCGCTCCATGGTCTCTGATGAATTTCCTTTTCCTTGGACTGTCTGTGCACAGGACTGGAGAGAATTCTTTTTGTTCCCCAGATGGGGCAGCAAGAAGTCTCCTGACATGGCAGGATCTCACAGAAAGTGATTTCTGGAACTTGGAAGGAGGACTGAGTAGCTGCCAGAGATGTACTAGGTGCTGCAAGACATTGGGCAGAGGGGAGGAAGCAACAAGGTGAACCTGAAAGGCTGGTTTCTTCTGATGACAATTCACATAAGGCACAGTCTGGGCTTGAGGGTGGAGAATTAGAGATTTTACCTGAGGGGTAGACTGTGGGTGGCAGAGCTGGCACTTGAGAACTTGTGATATTGCTGGAGGAGGAGAACAAAATGATTAATGGAGGACACCTTGAAGACTTCTCCCCAAAGAAAATATGACCAAAACACTTACCTCAGAGGGAGATGTGGGGCATGTTGGTTTTGATCTTCTAAGCTGAGTATGTAAAGGGAGACTATTGTCAAGGCACTGTTTAAAAAAATGAAGAAGAAAGCATTATGTGGTAGATTTGATTCTAAATATATCTTACACAATCAGCTGGACAGAGATGGGTTCTCACAGGCTACATAGATGGGAGAGGAGAGCTCCCCCAGGGGCCACCACAACTGACAGAAGTCCCATGAAAACATGCACAGTTACGCTTCTCTGCTCTGGTAAGAAAACTCCCTTCTTCCTGGAGCTCAGAGCCTCTTGGGTTACTCTGCACTGATGGATTTTTCCATAGGGCAGCCCCCTGGCCCTGGCAAGCAAGCTCAGAAGCATGTGTCACCAGTGGAAGATTACAAGAGGAAGCGTGTAAATCCCTGGAAGCGGCCCTCTGCTCCTTGCAGGAAGAAGTCAGAGCCAAGTTCACATCCCACTGGTGGAGGGCATCCATACTGTCTCTCTGAGAGAGGAAAGACAGTGCAGGTTGAGTCAGCCAGATGCCAAACCTTTGGCCCTTTCTCTGACATTTTCCTGCTGCCTGTCTCTTCAGAGCACAACGCACCAAATTAGACAGAGGAAGGAAAAGAAATGCAATAAAGCATCCATGTCTACACTGTGGGACTTCAAAATAATTATTACATCTTTTCCCCAGTTATTAGAACTTATATATCCAAGCGATTCCCAACAATGCTCAAGCATCCACTTAGCATTCTCCTCTTCTGGGGGTGTCTTTAGATCTCTCAGGGCTGCATAAGAAAGTCTGTTGACAATCTTATAATCCTGACACAAGATGACCTACTTTGACTTCCTACCAGCTTAACTTCACACCTGTTTCTCTAGACTCGACCCATAATTTTGTTCTTCATCAAAGGTGATGAGTTTACCATCACCAAATATACAAAAGAAATGTGCCACTGATTTGAATTCCACTCAGGCTGTTCTCAGCAGAAGCTGGTTACTGCTTAGCCAGCACAGCCCTGCCAGGGGGAAAAGTGGTGCTGAGTCCCAAAGAAGCCTTCAGACAGAACTGGATGCGTCGCCCTGGCAACTGTTTGCTGTGGTCCTGTCTCCCATACTTTGTTCTCCCCAAACCTCCCTATGCGTAATCCTTAAACATTCTTTCTGATTTTTCTCTGGCATCTGCTGCAATGCATCACCCAGGAAATTTCTAGGATTATAGAATGACATGGAATCTGCTCCTTTCTTTTGGGACAAACTCTGGTTTTGATCCCTCTTGGGCACAGGGCAATAATAAGACAGTAAGTCTATCTTGCATTCATGGTTTTAGTGATCACCAATATTCATAAGCTCTGGCAAGCATTTTGGTGTGACTTCAGCTGCTTGACTTATTATATTTGTGTCACTTTTGGGAGAATTCCAGGACTTTAGAATATCATTCTATTTTTTTTCTCTTGAAAATAGATTTAATGAAGAACTTTATTCTATCTGGCCCAGTTTTATTTCCCAACAAGGAGCCCATCCCTTTGAGTTAGCCCCTACAACGCCACATAAAATATCTGGTTCGACTGAGATCTTTACCCAATCTAAATAATATAACGACTGAAACATATACACCCTTTTTCAATGCACTTTAAACATTTCAATAAGAAGGAAAAAAAACACCATCCATTGGGACTCCAACCTTGTTCCTTCCCTTCCTCTTCCCCTCTGGTAATCTCAGGTTTGTTGTCACAGTCTACTGGTTTACTTTTAGTTTTTCATCTGTTTATTACCTATTTCCTTATATTGAACATACAGATGAAATCATCCAACATTTGTCCTTCCTCTGATATATTTCACTTATCATAATCCCTTTGAGTTCCTCCCACGTTGCTCTAAATGAAAAAGTATTTTTTTTATACCTGAGTGATATTCCATTGTGCAAATATAGCACATCTTCTTTATCCAATTATCTATCAATGGGAATTTATATAGCTTCCATATCTTCGTTATTGTAAGTAACGCCACAATAAATAGAGGAACATAATTTCATTGAGTTAAAGATTTCATATCCTCTGAATAGATACCCAAATATGGAATTACTGTATCATAGATTTTAGGTTTTATTGCTGTTGTTTTGAGGAATCTCCATATTGTTTTCTAAAATGATTACACCAATCTACATTACCACACAATGTACAAGGATTCCTTTTTCTCCATATTCACTTGTTGCCTCTAGACTTTTTGTGTAAACCATTCTCACAGATGTGTGATGATAGCTCATTGTAGTTTTGATTTGCATTTCCTTATTAATAAGTGATGTGAATATCTTTTCTTATGCTTTTTGGCCATCTGTATTGTCCTCTTTGGAGAAGTGTCTGTTCAGATCTTCTGCCCTTTTTATTTAGTTGTTTATTTTTTGTTGTTATTTGAATTCCTTATATACTTTGACTCTTAGTTCCTTGTTAGATACGTGATGTGCAGTATCTTCTCCAGTCAGTATACAATTTTCTATTTATGCTATTGCGGGGGAAAAAGGCCTGCTCACCACTTCCAGCAGCAATGAAGACAACCATTAAAACTGCCGAGCTAGAAAAGCCATAAAAACATCCTGTGACCTGAGCTTGCTGGAATGTTGCCAGCAGACAAAGAACTCCCCAGGCCTGAACCCCCTCCTAATTTACATCCCTCTCTTCCTGTGTTTGCTCTAACCTATATAAGTGTGTCCTAACCAGAAGCCTGTGCTCAGCCTTTGTGGGAAGGAACCCTGCTGAGCCCATGCGTAGTAAATCCACCTAAAATACTTCCAAAAGAGTGCCCACTTGGTTTATCCCAGAGGGCCGTAACATTATATTTCTTTTATTATGCAGAAACTTTTTAATTTAATGCCGTCCCATTTGTTTATTTTGTTTGCTTGTTTGTTTACTTTGCCATTGAGGTGAAGTCTCCAAAGGCAGCTCTCAGGGTATCATCGTGGAACATATTGTTTATATTTTCTTCTATATATTTTATGGCTTTGGGTCCTACATCCAAGTCTTAAATTCATTTTCAGTTTATTTTTATGCACAAATTAGTCAATACAGTTTTGTTCTTTTGTATGAGGCTATCCAGTTTTCCCAGGAACATTCGTTGAAGAGACTTTTTTCCCTCCATTGTTTGGTGATAATTTCTTTGTCATAGATTAATTTTAGATACATATGTGGTTTTATTTCTGAACTCTCAATTCTGTTTCATTGATCAGCACGTCTATTTTTATTCCACTGCCATACTATCTTAATTACTTTCACTTTGTAGCAAATTTGAAGTCAGATAATGAAATGCCTCAGTTTTTCTTCTTTTCCTAAAGATTGACTTAGTTATTCAGTGTTTTTTGTAGTTCTACATAAATTTTAGTTTTATTTGTTTTAATTCATTAAAATGTCATTGGACTTTTAATAGAGATTGAATTTAATCTGTATATTTCTTTAGAGTCAATGGCTATTTTAATAATATTAATTCTTTCCATTAGCACAGAATATCTTTCCATCTCTTTGTGTCTTCTGTTTATTTTAACAATGTTTAGTAGTTTTCATTGTACAAGTTTTGACTAAATTTGTTCCTAGGTATTTAACTATTTTTTTATACAGTTGTGAACGATATTGTTTTTTGTTTTTTAAATTCCTTTTTCTTCTAGCTCATTATTTACATATAGGAATGCAACAGATTTTTGTGTATTGATTTTATAGCCTGCAACTTTACAGTACTCATTTATATATTTTTAAATTAATTTTAGTGGATGCTTTAGGATTTTCTATGTATATTGTCATATCACGTACAAATAGTGATAGTTTCATTCCCTCTTTTCTAGTCTCGATTCCCTTTATTTCTTGTTGCTCTCTCATTACTCTGGCTAAGACCGATAATACTAAATTAAATAGATGGGGTCAGATTGGGTGACCTTGTTTTGTCCCTGATCTTCCAGGAAAAATTTTCAGTTTTTCACCACGGATGATGATATTAACTGTTAGCTTATGATTTATAGACTTTATTTTGTTGAGGTATGTTCCTTCTATTCCCATTTTAATGAGATTTTTATCATAAATAGTTGCTGAATCTTGTTGAATGCTTTTTCTGCATCAATTGAAATGATGATATGATTTTTTTCCTTCCTTTTGTTGATGCCGCATATTACATTAATTGATTTTGCATAGGTTGAATCATCCTTGCATCTCTGGGATAAGTCCCACTTAGTCTTAGTGTATGATCCCTTGATGCATGTTTGAATTTGATTTGCCAGTATTTTGTTGAGAACTTTTGCATACATGCTCATGAAAAATATTGGTCTGTATTTTCTTTGATTGTGATGATCTTGTCTGATTTGGGTATCAGCGTAATGTTGGCCTAATAAAATTCATTTGAAAGCATTCTCTCTTCAATTTTTGGAAATAGTTTGAGAATAGGTGTTAGCTCTTTAAAGGTTTGATAAAATTCACTAGTAAAATTCAACTTTTGTTTTGGGGTGATTTTTAATTACTGTTTCAATTTCCATACTTGTGATTAGTCTGTTCAGGTTTTCAATTTTTGTTTCAATTTCTGTTTCAGTCTTGGTAGACTATACAGTTCTAAAAATCTATCCATTTCTTCTGGGTTATTAGCATATATTTATAGTAATCTCTTATGATCCTAGCGTAATTTTTTAATTCTATTATTTAGAGTTTCCTTTGTTTTTTTATGAGAGAATCTATAAATTTTTTTTACCTTGTTTCTCTTTTTAAAGAACAAACTCTTGACTTCAGAGATCTTTAATATTGTCTTTTGTTTCTATTTAATTTATTTCCAATATGATTACATTTCCTTCCTTCCGTAGACTTTGGGTTTCACTAGTTCTTTTTCAAGATCTTCTAGATATAGGGTTAAATTATTTATTTGAGATTTTCTTGTTTCTTGATGTAAGTTTCTATAGCAATTAATTTCCTCTAACAGTACCTTTGATGCATTCTGTAGATTCTGATGTAGATTCATGTTTTCATTTTCATTTGTTTCACAGTATTTTTTTTTTTTACTTCTGCTATAATTTCCTCACTGACCCAGTGGTTATTCAGAAGCATTGTATTTAGTCTTCACAATTTTGGGATTCTTCCAGTTTTCTTTTTGTGATTAATTTCTAGTTTTATATTGTGATTAGAGAATTACTTGGTATGATTTAAATCTTAATAAATTTTTGGCAATTGTTTTGTCCCCTCACAAAGGGTCTATCCTTAATAAGGGTCCATGCTCACTTGAGAAGAACGCAAATTCTTCTATTTTAGGTTGGAAAGTTCTATAAATGTCTAAGCCCAAAAAGTCTAGTTTATTATTGAAGGCTGTTGTTTCCTTATTTGTCTGTCCTCTGTCTGTCATTGATGTAAGTGGGGTATGAAAGTTCTGTACTATTATTGTGCACTATTAAAATTTCTTAGTTTTATTAATAATTATTTTATGTCTTTTACTGCTTCATCATTTGGTGCAAATATATTAATAGGTGTTATGTCTTCTTGTGGTATTAAGCCCTTTATTATCATATAAGGTCCATCACTATCTATTACCTTTTTTTAGGTGTAATTCTATTTTAGCTGATATACGTATGACTGCACCTGCCTTATTTTAGATTACCACTTACTTGTAGTGTTGTCTTCCAACCTTTTACTTTGAGTCTATATTTGTCCTTAGAGCTTAGATAAATTTCCTATAGTCAGCAAACAGCTGGGTTTTGTAATTTAATCGATTCAGCTATTGTGTGCATTTTGATTGTTAAGTTCAAACCATTAACATTTAGGGCAATTATTGAAATATAAGTACTTACTGGCATTTAATTATTTTGTGAGTGTTTATCTAGTTTGTTTTATTCTTTCATTCTCTTTTCTTTCACTCTGGTAACTTCCTTTTATGCTATGTTTGAATTTTCTTTTCAGTTTCTTATTTGTTTCTCTCATGGATTTTTGTTTTGATGTTACTGTGAGGTTTACATTTAAGTTTCTATGCTTATTATCTATTAGTCAGATTGTACTCTCTCTCATTTTAACAGATCACGTTTTTACTCTCCTCCCCAACCCCTATGTTGTATATTTTTTGGTGTCTTGCTACTTCTAAATAGAATTTCTTTTAATTTTTCTCTAAGTCCCTTTAGTATTTCTTGAAATATCAGTTCAGTGGAGATCAGGTTCCATTTTGGGGAGTATATTCCTCTGGTTTTATTTTATTTGATGCTATATTTGCTTTTATAAGTTAAGCTAAACAATTTTCTTATCTCGATGTGTTGGCCTTGTATTAGGATAAAGTTTACAGGATATAGTGCTAGGGTGTTGGCCAAAGATACTGAACTATCTTTTGCTTTATAAACTGAAGCTTCAGCACCTGTTTGTGAAACTGGAGTTCAAGACCAGCACATGGCAGGAGCAAGAATAGTGGGAAATGAAGAGGTCGCCACTAGATAATGCCAAGTTCTCAACTCTTCCTCTGGACTTCAGGTGCCTGAGTTGAAGGCGACAGGACCAAGGTGTGATCCCAGCAACTTCCACAAACAGAGGGGCAAAAACTCCAGCTGCTAAGGCCTAGGGACTTCAAGCTCAGGTTACAGGCAGCAAACACCAAGTATGTAAATATAATCTCAACAATGGCTCAGGTGGAGGTAAAGCACCTGAGAGGTTTGGGATCATTAGAAATTAGTTGTAGAGAAGAACCTTTATTGCAAACCCTCTGAACCAACTAGACTATGCTCAACTCCAAGTAAACTCTTCCACCAGTGCTTTCCCAATGTAAGTAAACTTTCCCAAAGGCTGTGCTCAACCCAGAGTTGTAGGCTTTGACTGCTGGTCACTACTTTTGGTCGGTGTTGCCCCTTTCATTGCAAGGACTAGCTGATGGCCTCAAGTACTTCCAAAGGCAAGGGAGCTTTTGCCCTCTGACCTTAGCTCCTTGGTCAACCTCTTCCAGTACGTATCTACCCTTTCCAGTACCATTCAATCAAAAAAGAGTCCAGAGAAGGCACCCAACAGCCTCTCTGTTTACTCTCTAATGCAGTCCTCAAGCTTCCAGGTCCCAGTGTGGGAAGAAGACCATCAGTCTCCAGCAGGAGTCTCTGTCATTGGTGTCCCTCCCTCTCTGGAATCATGGTGCCCTGGCAGTGTTCCAGGTAAAACTATGTTTTGACCCCTCCCACCTTTTCCTGTGTTTGCTGTTGCCTCGCCCTGTGAAAACACTGGTTCTCCAGTCTCTAACCTTTTTCAGGGATAGTTAGTCTTACGTAAATTCATTTTTCATTTTTAATGCTTTTTAAACATTGCTGCTTTATCTGAGACTGATAGCCTTCCTGTTCCACCATTTTGCCAGAAAGACTCTGATAAGTATGTTCAAAAGGCAGTCTCTACTGAGCTTTCTATTGGGATTTCTCAAGAATCTGTGTCCCTAGAGAATGCTAAGAATACCTGCTAGAGAAAGATGTTCATGGTCTCCTGAGTTGGGAATCCCCGGAGAAAAGAAGCTCAGTTAGGAGAGTGAGAAAAGTGTAGAGGCTTCTAATGGATATTCTGTGTGGTGGTGGTCCGGTATTTGAAAATGCTTCCCACGGTGGAGAGTAACAAGTGAAAAGTTAAAATGCTAAGAAGAGAAAAGGGTACAGAGAGACCCACACTGTTTTCAATAGATAGGAATCTGCTTTAGATCAAGGAACTGAAAGCCCTTTGAAACCACCCTTATTTTGCCTCTGAGAATGATTGTGTCCTATGAGACAAGACCCAAAGACCAGTCCTTTTTAAAAGTAACAAAGCATTTTTCAAGGAATAGAGAAATAACCTTTTCACTAAGTGAATAGTCAGACCAAAAAACAAGAAGATGTGGAAGAAATAGAACAGATAATCAGGGCTCAAAGGCCAAGCAGACATAGCTGTAGTGGGAACCTGAAGAGCAGAGGCCAGTCAGAGGTGACTCTACCTCTCTGGGGAGAAGCCATGGTGGTGGAAGCCACCAATCCTTACACAGCAAATATTTTGACCTTACTTGCTTGGTTTGCTTGCTTTAACTGCTTAGTGAATTTGGCTACAATGTCAATATATTGTACAACATCTTGGGGTGCTTTCATAGTTCCTTTGGTGTGAAGTCTTTCACTGAAGCATCCAGAAAAAATACTAATAAATATGAATGCCCAGGGGAGAGCAGAGTGTACCTGATTGCCTAGGCATTCCGTTTTTTCCAAGTAGACATGAGGGAGAACAAAGAATTTGAAGTTGTTTGCAAGAATAAAAAGAATGTACACACACATACACACACACACACACACACACACACACACACACAGAGGCAAACATACGTAAACAGTGAACAGTTAAAAAAATTAGTTGACTGAGAATTAAAATCATCCTTCATCTTTCATTAAAGCAGAAAGGCTGTGTCTCTTTTCTTCAAAATAGGACTTTAAAAAGGGCTCCGTCGTCTCTAAGCTCTGTCAGAGGTCAATGCTCCATTTAAAGGACTCCTTGTCTTGAAAGTCAGTAAAAGATTGGTCCCTGGGTTATACGTGAGAAAAGAAAGAGGAGAAGCAAAAAAGAGCTTGACATAGCATAACATTGAAGTTTTTCTTACCAAAATGCCATCACAGCAATTAGAGTTATAACCAAGGTCTGGAATACCCAGTTAGGGCACGACTGTTTTTTTCCTGAAAAATAAACCTACAAAAAGATTCAGTCATGAACAGTGATATATCAGCAGTACTAGCGAAGGACACCTGAAGAACTGCTCCCACCAGGACCTCTGCTCCTCCCTGGGATGACTCGTGTGCTCTTTCTAACCTCAGTCTCCTGCCTCCAATCTGCCTCCATGGAAACCAATTATTTCAAAATCTATGTCGCCCCTCACATTCTTGGCACTCCAGGTTAAATCATCTCTCTTTTCCTACATGTTCTGCAGGAAAATCTGTGTTATTCATTTACTTTTAAAGTTTTATGGGAAAAAAGAATACCCAACTAGACAAGATAATGCCAGAACCCAGATGTCCATCCTTTTTAATAGAACGCTTTTCCAAAATCAAAAGGTCGTTAAGACAGGATGGAATAAATCCCAAATAAAGAATTTCAGGCATCATGGCAAACAGTAGCAAAGACTTTTGTGGCATGAAATAATACCAAACACTACTTTAACTGTATAGCTAGGTATCTAATTCTGCCACCTGTTTTTAAGGACAATTCTTGCCCTGTATCCTATTTATTCTTATATGCATTCAGCAGATATTCATTAAACACTGCTATGTGCAATACGACAGGGGATATGCAAATATGTAAATCATGTCTCTACGAAGGGAATGAGACAAACCTTTAGAACGGATATGTACTGGCAGACAAACTTACATACGAGGAATGGGCCATGGGCCAAGAACTACAGGCTAGACAGCTGTGCAATTGGTGGGAATCTGGCTGACGAGATAAGAGAGGTATTTTGTCCACTTAAATAAGGTGCTAGTTAAATATGAGTTTACCGACTCATATGAAAATGCAATAGAGAGAGTTATGTTTGCTTTCCTGGGGGAGGGGGTGGGTACAAGGTAGAATCATGTTTTCGCTAGGAAGGGGAATGGAGATGGTGGGAAACTATTTTAAGAAACTCCTTAAAATCGGTCTCTGAATTTCTTAGACTGGTTATCTGAATAAAGTTAATGTTCCTCAATGTAATATTGGAGAGTAGGGGTGAGATTAACTATAATTTTTTTTAACAAGTACCCAAACCCTTAAAGTCATTGTAACTGAGTTATCCTCAAATACAACTGGAAGCCGTTATGAATATCAAGATGTTGGTAGATGGCTAATACCAATCCCACATGTCACTGGAATTGTCCTGTGGATGTCTAATAATATGCTGTACAGAGAAGGAAATCAATGCAAATTGCTGACTATTATAATTAAATAGTACTAGTGTCAGGATAAGCACTTCTCCCTCCTAACTACTTCCTATATAAATAAGATCATTTTAAATCTCCACGCTTTTCGCCAAATCCTTTGACCTCGTATAGGAAAATGACCTAAGACCTGGAGTTAGACTTAGAGTTGAGTCTTGAACAAGTCATCTAAATGTCACTGGTGCACATTTTATTCATCAATAAATTAGGAATGATGAAATAATATCTGCCTATCTTTCAGAGTTACTGGGTAGGTCCAAATAACGGTGTGATGGCTTTCCAGTTCACAGCTGAATGAGAATTACTACAGAGCTATTTAAAAGCCTAAATGCCCTGGAAAATTTTGGTTCAATAGGTTTTCACTCAGGGTGGAGTGGGGGCTGGGAGTCTGTAAAAAGTAAGATAAAAAGTATATATATTTGCTCCTTCCCTCTCCCCTCCTTATCCACATATTCCATTCATGCTTACTTAGATACTGAAGGCCTTCCCACCTAACCCCAACCACCAATATCACTTCTTGGAGGTAAAGACAGAGAGAAGGAAAAGGAAGTTTATGGGTTGAATGAGAGCTACATCAGGAAACCTCAGTTTTCCTCCAAAACATATACCATATCAGTCAGCAGTGGAAGTGTGTAGAAGTCCAGGCAAGGGCCCAGCCAAGTTTTATGCCATCTGCTTAGACTCACAAACTGCTCACAGCCAGCACTTTGCTCATTAACATCCCCAATCAACCCAAGAGTACCAAAATCTATACACAAGTGTTTTTATGACCCAAGGATCTCAGAAGCTCTGAGGAACAGAGGCTAACCTAGAGAGCATAGAAGGAGAGGTCAGTCTCACAGAAATAACTGAGAACTTCTATAAAGACAGCCTTGTGGGAAGAGCAAAACATCTCTTTATTTGTACTTCATCAAGCTTACTGGAGACTCTAATACATATGCCTAACTTTGAGAACCACTGAAAGAGTAGGTTTGTTACTACTAATATTGGTGAACACTTAGACAGCACTTTCATGTACCATACACTTTTCTGAGTGCTTTACATAGAATAATTCATTTAATCTTACAATAATCCTCAAACTCTTGTGAGGCAGGTATTTTATCATCCCCATTTTAGAGGTGGAGAAAATGAGGATCAGGAAGGCTAAGTTCTCACCTAAGATCACACAGCTAGTAAGTCCCAGAGGAAGGTATGAACCAAAAAAACATTTGGTTTCAGAATCTGTGCTCTTAAGCTCAATACTGTGTTGCCTCCCTTTTTCTATCTGCAAAAGAAACAATATTCAACATTGACATTGTTGCTATTATTCAAAAGGTCTTAATAGCCTATCAAATTAACTCCTTAACCTGGCTGAGAAACTAAACCTAACCTATATTTTCAGCCTTAGTTTTTCACTTCTCTCCCTAACAAACTCCCACCTAATCCTTCAATGAAATCAGTGCCAGCTCCCAAATCTTTGCTTCTGCCATTCCATCCGAAACCTCTCCTACAGCCCCTGGCACTATCTAGCCAAACTTTAAGGAAGGCCCAGCTCTCATAATCCTACAGCACTCTGAACCTCTGCAAATTAATCGCCTCTAGGTAGCGCTGTTCTTTGTATTTTCCTCTGATCTTCCCTAGCTTCCTTGCAATTCCTTAGAGAAGGGGGTCACATCTTACTCACCTTAGTCTTCCTCCCACAGACCTCAGGCAGTGATTATAAGAGGTCTGTGAGTTGAATGGGTGCGCTTCACCTTTACCCTGACTTTGCCTATAACCCTGCCTGCCATCCCGCCCACATGCCCAAGATTTTGTTGGAACCACTTCATGTTTTTAATTTAGACTGTGAGCCTTCAAGCAATATTTTCAGACTGGGTTTCCCATTCATGTATTTATTCAACAAATATTTCTTGAGCACCTACTACTTACAAGCACCTGAAAATAAAGAATGAGGAAGACAGATAAGCCTGCTTTCATGAACCACACATTCTAGTTAATACTCTGTCATGACTACAAAATAATGAAATTCTTGGGTACAAGATGAGAGCTACAGAGTTTGATGTGAACGAATTACCCCTATTAGGGCAGCCATGGATGCAGAAAACATCTCCTCCCTGTCATGGCAAACTGGTTAGTAAAAGGGTACCTTCCCAAGAAATGTTTTCATGTTTTATATTTATTAAGCAACCTGCTACATGCCAGACATCATGCTAAGTAAGGTCCTTAGCTCATTTAATCCTATCAATGATATTTGCAAAGCAGATACTACTTTTTTCTCTATTTCCCCATGTGATTAAGCAAACTGCTCAATATCATATCTGTATCTATATGTATCATGTATGTATACTTACTGGTACCAA